>CM023456.1:42179756-42368527 GCA_013339765.2 Haemaphysalis longicornis
TCTTCAGTTGGCAGCAACACATCGTGCGTCGACAGGTGCTTGTCGAAAGTCATGCCAACAAATTCTTGCGTACATTGCTGTCGGAACCCGTACGTGGTCGGTGGGACTGTTTGTGTCTTCGAGGAAGTTCTGCAGGCGGTTGTGCACGACGTGTTCGAGCAGCTTCCCGATACACGACGTGAGGGATATTGGCCGTAGGTTTTCGATGCCGAGATGTTTGTTTGGTTTAGCTAGTAGGCGCACCTCAGCAGATTTCCATTCAAGTGGGATGGCTCCTCTCTCCCAGCACTGATTGTAATAGCCTGTAAGGGATGCTATAGAGGGTTCGTCGAGGTTGGCCAATGCTTTGTTTGTGATTTGGTCCTGACCTGGCACGGTATTTCGGCGGATCTTCTGAAGCGCAGCTTTCACTTCAGCCGTGGTAATGGGTGCATCCAATTGCGGGTTTGGATCTCCCTTGTAGTCAGGGGCCGCATAAGGTGGGTGCATGGGCAGGTATTTCTGCTGCAGTTTTCTGAGCAGATCCTCTTGCGATCCCTCAAACTTGTGAATAATGGTGTTAATTTTCTTGCAGGCTGCACTTTTGTAATTTGTCGGATCAATGAGGTATCTGAACAGTTTCCATGTTTTGGATGCGCTGAGGGTACCGCGGAGCCCGTCGCAGAGCTGCAGCCAGTTCTGACTGCGTAGCTCCGCTGCGTATTTCGCGGCCTGCTCAGAGAGTTTGGCTATTCTCTTCTTGAGTTTTCTGTTGTGGCGCTGACGCTTCCACCTCATAATTCTTGGCCGGCAATGAAAAACTAGACGACGAAATGTAGCGGACATGACAACGCAGGCTTGCCTTTGCTATTCAAAAACAATACGGCTTGTATTTCATGCCCTCTCTGCGATTGGCCGAGAAGGCGTGACGTAATTTAAACAGTTGGCGGGAAAGCTACGTCCCACATTGCCAACTTCAGCCGGCGTAACAGTGACGTGATATTAAGTATCAGCTTGCAAATGGCGGCTGGCGTCGCCCTAAAATATGGCAAAAACGTTCACCGACCTTCGGCCCCTTGGGCATAGAGTTTCATACTAATATACACTAGAGGGAAATGTGGCGCTACCGTCGAGGGGAGTCGCGCTTCGGCGAGCGTTCCGTCATGTACCGGGCAGGCACGTTCCACTTGTCCTTGGCATGGCTCATGAACCGGCTGAAAAGTTGGCTCTGGCTGCAAAAATGCAGCAATATTACTCTAGAAGGTTCATCAAATTTGTTTTGTTAGTGTAAAATTGAACATACAGAAAGATTAATTTGTGAATGATTATGGAGAACCGCGATGAGCAAGTAAGAAATGTTACCCTTTTTTTGGTTTTGGCTTTGAGACAAAAAAGAAGCCATATGACTAGCTACGCCAAGTAGGCGAGGAACGTCGTTAGCGGCGAAGGCGCAGCCCACGGCGGCCCGCTAATGCAGCGACAGATTTCCCTCTAGAATATATTAGTATGAAACTCTATGCCCTTGGGGCCCTATTCTCGACTGCACCAATTCACAGTAAATTCGCCATGTTCTTTGCGTAAGCACAACGTAGTCAGTCAGTGACGTGATGCACGTATAGCTATCACGAAATGCAGTGTAACTTGACGCTTCATTCATAATGATCACAACCAAGTTATCAAATATTGCGCCTAAAAGATATAAAAACCCTTAGCATGTATTATAATAATTAAGACGGTAGCTGAGGCTGGCAAGGGAAACACATTTCAGCAGGTCAAAATTGGCGTCAACACCACAAGGCGATCTGGTAATGTTGATCCAAAAGCGAGCTAAAGGAGGATGTTGAGCTAAAGAACATCCCACAATCTTTTTGCCGTATCTATTTATTTCTTTAAATCGCTTGTAATAGCTTAGTTGAGCCCTCTGCTTCAATGCAAGCTTTGTTGCGTTATCACCTTCCCGGCCGCTACCGCCGCCACGTTATCGTCTGCTGCCATGTTACAACTTTATGGCGTGATCACAGAAAAAGACGGTCGTGACCACAAGGCAGCGAAGTGCTACGCCTGGTAACTGCGGAGCGTACCGATGTCGCCGCTTCACTTATTCGTCGAGCTCAACTTCAATCAGCGCAGTAATGTATAAAAAGGCCACTTTTTTGGGTTATTTTTCTCTTGAGTTCGATCATGTGACCCAGCAGCTTACTAGGAAAAGTGTGGACAAATGCCATGCAATGGGCTCTCTTTGTCACGGAGAGGCTTGTACGGAGAGGCTTGTCCCCTCTTATGTTGCTGTTACGCCGAACAAATAATTTTTATTTTATTTCCAAACATAAAAGCGAACTACGGCACGTTAGTAACTGCGGAGCTGTTGTTATTGGCCTAAATTCGGGGTTCGTGCGCACCGAAAACTCCCCGCGAGGAACGCTATCGCGCTGGCGTCGTGCAGATGTCGCAATACCCACTCGACAACGGAAAGACACGTCATAGCGGCCACCGCAACGCTCAAGAGGAGCGTGCGCATGCGCTCAAGAGACATCCCGCGTAGCGTCTTCGCAGTTATCGGCATGACCCGGCCGCGGATAGTTGGCATAACCGACAAAGAGGCCACGATCCGAAAGGTAGAGCGCGCTACTGAAACTATGTGTCCCTCAAAGCTCACCTACAACAGCTTCGCGATGCAAGTCTTGCGCATGAGTGCAAGCTTCCGTCGATTTTTTTTGTGTGCTCCGTGATCGTTGCCTTGAAAACAGTCAAAACTTATTTCTTTCGGTAGAAAACATACTCTAAATCGCGCGTCATGCGAAACTGCGCCTGCTGCAAATTCACGGGGTTTTCACGGTGCCGAAGGTCGGTGAAATTTTCGCCCTATTTCACGGCGACAGCGGCCGCCATTTTCAAGTTGTTACATAACATTGCGTCACTCTTACGCAGCTGAAGATGCCAATGTGTGACGTTATCATTTCCATCAGCTGTTTAAATTACGTCATGCCTTCTCAGCCAATCACAGAGAGTGCGTGACATACAAGCCGTAATGTTGTTGAATAGCAAAGACAGGCGTATGTTGTTATGACGCTGCATTTAGTCTAGTTTTTTTATTGCCGGCCAAGAATTATGCGTTTTCAGTAAGGAGAAATAAGGCAAACTTTAGAACTGGTGCCCGTAAACGTCATGAGTCGTCAAAATGACGAAAGCACGCACAACCGCTTTGTCAACCTGAAGCAAGAGTGAAACAGTGAAAGCCATTCAAAGCTTTCGGCAAAAAACAGCACCTGGGAATCCATGTCGTCGATGGGTGGTTATGGGAAGACCACATCTTCTGGCTTTGGCTTGGCATGACAATTGGATTCTTAAGCGGTTTTGGGGATTTGCTTTCTTAACTATGCAATAATCAGTCTACGAGCTACGAGGTAGCCGAAATCCTCCCTGTTCTGGAAAAACCGTGAGCCGTGGCAACTGCGTTTTCGATGAAAGAGCAGGCAGCGCATGATCGTACCTAACGTTGGTCATGCCGGAGTCAGATGAACGTATCACTGAGCGGGTGATATGCCGCCGCGAGAGTTGTAGCTGGCGAAAAACAAAAGAAAAAGAAACAAAGCTTAAGTCGACTTAGGCAAGATACGACAGATACGGACTCCAGTATCCATCCTATCTATTCTTCATTCACAACTGTTTAACGCCACGTTTTCTTATTTCTCCGAGTATGAACCAAATTGCTCAGCAACAAGTTTGTTAAACTGTAGCTTGCGGTCAATGCACCGGTTCACCACGAAGGCGACGTTTTCATAGGCATGCTAAAATTCTTCCATGGACCTTTCCAAATTCTTCAAACAACTTATTTGAAGTAATGGTAAAATTAATAAAATAAGAGTCCCCTAATGAGTTTCCCCACAAATATTAACATTGCTGTTAACTACTAGCTTGGCCTGCAGAATAGCAAGCACAAGCGTTCCTGAAAAAATACGCTTTCTTCCTTTTTTCTTAGCTTTGTAACAGCCTGTTTTATTTTTCACTTATGTAATAACACAGCATTTTCTGCATTTTTTAGCACTGTTTTCGAATATACGGCCACAAAAACGTTTGAATTCAAGCCAGTGACGAAGCTAAGGCGAGCGCATGGTATAATGGCGACCCATGACGGCCTTGATGTGAGCCGCATAGACGCTAGCGCCAGATTCCTTTCCAGTGTATATAGTAAGGACCTCTATGGTAAAAAAGAGTGCGTGATGTTATTTAGCTCAATACCTGCCTTTCGCTTGCTTTTAGATCAACGTTAGTTTATCGCCTTATGGTGTTGCCGCCAATTTTAACCTGAAAAAATGTGTTTCTCTTTTCAGCCTCAGCGGCATTCCTAATTTTTATAATACATGTCAAGTGTTTTTATGTTTTTATGCACAATATTTGATAGCTTGGTTGTGATCTTCATGAGCTAAGCGTCAAATTACACCGCATGTCGCCATAGCTATACGTGCATCACGTCACTGATTGCTAATTATGTTTTGCTTACGCAAAAGACATGGCGAATTCACCGAGAATTTATGCAGTCGAGAACAAGGCCCTTAAGGATGTAATCCACCAGAGCCACCAAGGTGGCTTTTTTGTAGATTATGCCACAGATGGAGTTCAATTGTGTCATCCCCCACAGTGAACATGACGTGTCCCGGGTTCACGAAAACCGTCGATGAACCTTTGCCTTGGAGGATTGCGGGCTCCTAGGTGCTTGGGCCCGAAAGTCGATGAATCGCGACTTTTATGTTCTGGTGGCTTAGTAGCACGAGCGCTTTTTAAAAAATTACGCCATCTTCCCGTAGGGGAACCCTGAGTAGTATGCGAAGCAGCCACGGGGTCGACTGAAGTTCCCATTAGTTTTCAGTTCGTCGTTTCCGTTGACGTTCAGCTTCGCGTGCCTTCGTTGTATCAGTAGCTTCTTGGCGTAGTTTGAATGAGTGAAGGACATAAGGCGCGTTCGTAGCATATGCTCCAGTCTCGGTTTTTAGCGCAGTGGGAACAGCGCCATGTACCTCCCTTTGCGGCCAGAGAGTCGTGGGATCGAAACCGGGCGCCGCCTAACTATTTCTTTTTATAGTGGACTGCGCTGACGTCAGCCCAAACGCTGACGGGGCTGAAGAGATGCGCATGCGCAGTAGAGTGCGGACGGCGGACAACGACAACGATGGAGGGAGGGACACAGCCCAGAGCATGAGATTCTTCGCATCTAATAAGCACGTAAATCAGAGGGGCGGTATTTTTTCTTCACCGGTACCACTGAAACATTCAAACACAACGAAACAGGCAGCTTATGGGTGGGGCCACTGGGAGATTTGGTTTTGCATTTAATTTTATTCAGGAGCGGCAGAGCAGAGGAAGCTACGAGTAGTCAATGCCTGGAAGGATGGAGGAAAGAAACAGTGCAGGAAAGGCAGGGAGGTTAACGACAGAACTGTCCGGTTGGACACCCTACGCATAGAAATGGGGATGCGGGAATTGAAAGGAAAAGAAAGCACCGCGCCAACTACCACGGTTATTCTAAGGTTCATGCTAAAGAGTTCTCAGAAGCCACGCGCACGTCGTTAAGGTAGAAAGGTAAAAATAGCCCGCCTTGTGCCCATAACCACCGATAGCCGTCCAGAAATGTTCTCCTTAAAGGTTAGTTAGTTGAAGCTTTTATTTGAAAGGAAGGCCATAGCCAATGAGGGGGTGGTTGGGATTGGGATGGGAAGAGGGATATATAGAATATGATCTTCCAGACTATGTCCTCACTGTCGACCTCCGCAAGGCCTTTGACAGAGTCGACCAGGCGGCCATACTGAACGCTCTTGCCCAGGCGTTCCCCAATGTACGTGCATAAAACTGGATACGCAGCTTCCTCAAAAATCGACCGGTTCAGCTCTGTGGCGCACTACCCGGATGGGCACCAAATATATACTACAACAAGAGGGGAGTCCCACAGGGATCTGTACTGGGCCCCGTACTTTTTAACATAGTTATGGCTCAGCTCACAAAGGAATTGGAGAGAGAAACTTCGACTCGGTTCGCAATATACGCCGACGATATTACTATTTGGGCCGAAGGCAGTGACTATCACACTAAGCAGGACATGATTACAGAACTACAAGATGCGGTGAACACACTCGAGGATGTTTTACCCGATATAGGCCTTGAACTAGCCCCGGAGAAAACCGAGCTTCTGGTTGTGACAAACTCCAAAGCAAACGCGCACACAGAGGATGCCATTCTGCATATCGGCGGAAGGGTCATAGAGGAAGCTAGATGATCAGTTCGGCTCCTTGGCCTCCCCCTCTGTAGCAGTGGCAGTCCCAAGGCCTGGTTGTCACAATTAAGACAAAAATGGAGACAGGTGCTCACACTTATTGTTCGTTTGTCCAATAAGTACGGCGGAGCGAATCAACGTGCATGCCTCTCCATGGCTCGAGCTGTCGCAATTGGCACAAGGACATATGGCGCTCCCATTTATGAACTTAATAAGACAAACCTTAAAACTCTTCGTACTCTACATAGAGCTACTCTGAGAGCAATCACCGGCCTTCCAAAACACACCCAAATCGACGCCCTCGAGCGTGCTGTCCCCATCCCTCCAATAGACACTATTATGCAAGGTACGCGATGTCAGGCTGAGGCTAAACGCAGCCTCACAAGGCAGGGCATTGAACTTATGGCATGGGACGCCCAGAAGCCTCCACCGGAAGTGCCTCTACCGACTGCGTTGGCACCTTGGACGTTCACAGACAATGTCCTAGGACACAGTTCCAGAGCGATACCACAAACCAACTCCTTAAAGGGGCACGTGAGGGCCAATGAGGGATTGAGGGTGTCGTGACGTAAGCTGCCATGGAGCTGCCGCTTTTACGCCTTTCTTCCATCACTTACAAACTAGCGGAATGAGCGGTTTTATGTTGGGTATCGCCACTAGTGTATTTGGGGCTTTTATCTTCCCGTTGGAAAGCATCATGTAGGCAAATTCTTTTTGAAGCCCTTCACCACGGCACGACTAATGGGATATGCATGCGATCAGCAATACGGGCTAAAATTTCAATGAATTCAAATTAGCACGTGCAACCACATTCGCGCACACACTCGCACACATATGCACATTTAACACGCGCACATATGCACATGGCTTATTGATGTGAAAGCATTAAATGCTCCATTTATAAAAAATGCAGCGTCTGTCGTCGGTGTGACCTAAAGATGTTCCGACAAATTGAAAACAGCTCAAACAGAATAAATGCGAACAAAAAATTCACTTCCTCTCGGATTCGAACCTTGGTC
The DNA here is from genome assembly GCA_013339765.2 of Haemaphysalis longicornis. Taxonomy (NCBI): domain Eukaryota; kingdom Metazoa; phylum Arthropoda; class Arachnida; order Ixodida; family Ixodidae; genus Haemaphysalis; species Haemaphysalis longicornis. Next base: position 42,187,020 of record CM023456.1, read on the forward strand.
CTACAGATTACAGGTCCTTCCACCCTGAGCCACCGTCGAGCCTTCGCTTCAGGTAAGAAAGGGGGACCTATGGGGGCCTTCGATATAGAAAGCTGCGGTAGAGACATGCCTTGAGGCCTACAGGAGTAATTTGAGCGTCCTTTTTAGATAAATAGCAAAGCATGCTAATAAGGAATGTGTACGACTCATAAGGGATTAGAAAAAGGAAACAAAAAATAAGAAGCAATCCCTTCGTTGGGTACGCTCCAACATCCCAAAGTGGAAGAAGAAAAACTAAGAAGAAACGTAAGCAGCGCAAATGAAAGTGGAAGCTCGCGATGGTAATGAGAAGACAGAATGGGCCCACAGGAGGGCAACAGCAGTATTTTGAGCATGCTAAATACGAATGTATAAAAGTGAACTTACGCTAGGAGCGTGTTTGTAGGGATAAACAGGGTGACTGGCCAATTCTTTCAGTCATACTAATCAAGTAAAATAAAAAAAGGTGCAAAGGGAAAATGATCCTAAGGATGATAATATGAGTATACAATCTTATACAATGAGTATACAATGAGGCAGCGATGGCGTAGAGGTACCACACCCGCCTCGCGTGCAGAAGGACCGTGGTTCGAATCCCGGTGCCGGACAATTCCCACCGGATAAAAAAAAAATCCGCGTTTTGATGGAATTGCACAAAGGGGCTTGGGGTGCGGCCTGACCCCGGTGACCATTGCCGGTAATGCACTCCCTCACCAGAGCAGGATTGGCCACCCTGGTGTAGTAACGGCCACAACCTCCCATGAATACGCCAATTAACCCTCGGCCCTCAGTCCCCAGCGGCTGCGAAGCAACTGACCACGGCGGCGGTCAGACCTGTGACGCAGCAGAGGGTGCTAAGAATCCCTGGATCCGGACAGGCCGCCAATGGAATCTGAACCTGGCAACGTTTAACGCGCGAACCTTATCTAGCGAAGCAAGTCTCGAGGTGTTTTCGAGGAATTAGAGGGCATTAAATGGGATGTAATAGTGGCTTAGCAAGGTGTAGGAGGGGCAGGCGAAGCCTTTACGGTGCTGAAAATGGACACGTCCTATGTTACCATGGTCTAGAGGACAGAAGAGAACTGGGAGTGGGACTTCTAGTCAATAAAAGCATAGCTGGCAACATAGACGAACACTATAGCATTAACGAAAGGGCAGCAGGTCTTGTAATTAAGCTCAATAAGAGGTACAAGCTCAAGGTGGTGCAGGGCTACGCGCCCACATCCAGCCACGACGACCAAGTAGTGGAACGCCTCTATGAAGATGTGGAATCGGCAATGGCTAAAGTAAAAAACACAGTATACCGTAGTTATGGGGGACTTCAATGCTAAGTAGGAAAGAATCAGGCTGGAGACAAGGCAGTTGGGAACTATGGTCTGGGCTGTAGAAATAAGCAGGGGGGACCTACTAGTTGAGTTTGCAGAACGGAATAACCTACGCATAATGAATACCTCTTCTGTAAACGAGGAGAGTCGGAAGTGGACCTGGAGGAGCCCGAATGGGGAGCACAAAAATGAAATAGACCTCATATTATGCGATAACCCTGGCCTCGTGCAGGATGTGGAAGTACTCGAAGGGTAAGGTGCTAGTGACCACCGTATGGTAAGATCTCGAATTAGGCTAGCTTTGAGGAGGGACCGCAACACGCTAGTACGAAAGAAGCCGATAAATGAGCTAACAGTAAGACGTAAAGTAGAATAATTCAGGATCGCGCTGCAGAACCGATATTCCGCCCCTAACGAGGAAGCCGAGCTTACGACACAGGAAGCCAGCGACAACCTTACACGCATTATCACGGAGTGTGCAGTAGAAGTCGGGGGCACTATGGCTAGACAGGATACTGGTAAACTTTCACAGGAGACGAAAGATCTAATCAGGAAATGGCAAACCATGAGAATCTCTACCGCAGCTGACAGAATAGAACTAGCCGGAGCTCTCGACGTAATCAATAAGCGTAAGACAGTTGACATACGGAAGTATAATATGGAGAGGATCGAATACGCTGTAAAGAACGGAGGTAGTCTGAAAGTAGTGAAGAGACGTCTTGGCGTGGGCAAAAATCAGATGTATGCACTTAAGGATAAGCAGGCAATGTCATCACAAATAGGGAATAAAATAGTCACAGTGGCCGAGGAGTTCTATGGGATCTGTACAGTAGCCGGGACATACAGGATAATGCCGAACGAGACAGTAGTTTAGAGGAGATAGACATCCCACCAGTAACGACCGAAGAAGTAAGGAAGGCCTTTGAAAGAAATGAAAGGGGGCAAAGCCCCTGGTGAGGATCAGATAACAGCAGACCTCTTGAAGGATGGCGGCGAAATTGTACTTGAAAAACTGGCAAACCTGTATACGCAATGCCTAATGACCGCAATGGTACCGGAATCTTGGAAGAACGCGAACATCATCCTAATCCATAAGAAAGGCGACATGAAGGACTTGAAAAATTACAGGCCGATCAGCTTACTGTCAGTCGTCTACAAGGTATTTACCAAGGTAATCGCTAACCGAATCTCTGCAACCTTAGATTTCAGTCAACCTAAAGAACAAGCAGGGTTCCGTAAAGGTTATTCAACAATGGACCATATTCACACGATCAATCAGGTGATAGAGAAGTGCGCTGAGTATACTGAACCCCTATATATAGCTTTCATAGATTATGAGAAAGCATTTGACTCAGTCGAAACCCTAGCAGTCATTCAGGCATTACGGAACCAGGGGGCAGATGAGCATTATGTAAGAATACTAGAGGATATCTACAATGGGTCTACAGCTACCATCATCCTCCATAGGGAGAGCAGTAAAATACCTATAAGGAAGGGTGTCAGACAAGGAGACACGATCTCTCCAATGTTATTCACAGCATGCTTACAAGAAGTATTCAGAACGTTGGATTGGGAACAGGTGGGAGTAAGGGTTAATGGACAATACCTCAGTAACCTCAGATTTGCTGATGACGTTGCCTTGCTAAGTAACTCGGGGGACGAATTGCAAAGCATGCTTTCCGCACTGGGCGAACATAGTAGAACCGTGGGCCTGAAAATTAATATGCAGAAAACTAAAGTAATGATCAATAACCTCGGGACAGCACAGCAGTTTGAGATAGGTGGCGAGGCAGTGGAAGTGGTAAGCGAATATATCTACTTAGGCCAAGTTGTGACCACAGATCCCAACCATGAGGCAGAGATAATTAGAAGGATCAGAATGGGGTGGGGTGCATATGGCAGACATTCTCAGATAATGAATAGCAGCCTACCATTGTCGCTGAAGAAGAAAGTGTATGACAGCTGCATCTTACCGATACTCACCTACGGGGCAGAAACTTGGAGGCTCACCAAGAGGGTTCAACTTAAATTGAGAACGACTCAGCGGGCAATGGAGCCGAGAATGATAGGTGTAACATTAAGGGACAAGAAGAGAGCGGAGTGGGTCAGGGTGCAAAGTGGTGTTAAAAACATATTAGCAGAAATTAAGAAGAAGAAATGGACGTGGGGAGGGCATGTAATGCGAAGGCAAGATAACCGCTGGTCATTAGGGTAACAGAGTGGATCCCTAGAGAAGGCAAGCGTTGCAGGGGGCGGCAGAAAGTTAGATGGGCAGATGAGATCAAGAGTTTGCGGGATAAATTCACATTGAGAAGTAATGGAGAATAAAGACTTTTTGGGGGTAGATGGTGTGATGATGATGATATGACAATCTTCCCAGTTGGAAGGACCAAGGCAAATTGGGAGAAAAATAGCGAAGGGCCCGGTGCCCTAATAGTGGGTTTGTAGACAGGGGCTGGCGAAGCCTGATCAGCCAATTTACAGAGAGGAAAAACCTTGAAAAAGCAAATTTAGATGTTAGAGAACAAATCGGACAAAGCACGGTTTTTTGCTAATAGGTTCTGTGTTTGCGAGAAATCGGGCGACCCCAGCGGCCCCTAGGCCATAGTTTTCAGGGGAAATACGAAAAGAACATGCAAAAAGGATTAAAAGACATGATGCATAGAGAACACTCGGACAAACCCCCACCAGCCGAGGTTCGGTGCAACCGCATGAATGAAAAGCGTCACCACCAGCGGTGCTATCCGCCTGGTTACCATGGAAGTACGCAACGGAAAAGAACAAGCAAAAGTATACCTGTAAATGCTAAAACACTTGAAAGAGCAGGTGCTCGCTGCAGCTATAACCCCCACCAGCCGACATCGGTGCAACCGTCATGATGAAAAGATCACACACCAGACGTATATCCGCCTCGGGACGAAGACAGTATTTGGCGCAACGGAAGAGGAGATTATCAAGACAAACGTATACCATCAGACATAAAGGATAACACAGCTTGAAATGTAATATGCTTCTTTAGCAATACCCCACGTCTCTCCGTAAAAACGATGAAATAATCGTGGCTTTTAAATGCGGAAAAATTTATCTGTGGACTCAACGAAGAGCTCCCTCGTCCGTCTGTAACTGTATGGGTCACACTTCCAGCGAATACGGAAATTCTAGTATTATGAGGCCCTAGGGTAGTCCTATTTCGTATAATACCACTGAAACTACCATTACAAGATGTCTTCTTAGCATCGCACTCCTGTACAGTAGTGAAGCCAACCTTAAATTGGTGCGTGCACAGCGTTTTTTAGGCATGCATTCGGTCTTAAGGAAAGGATGTATTTAATAAAAGGTCTTTCCTAGGTCCTTCCTACTGAGGGATCAGCCTGCTTATATGGCACTTAAACTATGTTTTCCCAGCCATAAACTTCTGTAGAATAATGAAGCCGACTTTCCAGGGGACTCGGCAGAGTGGCATAACCATTTATCCGACCATTCCCACTCCGGAGTTCCTGCAAGGTTTTTAAAAACGAAGCTTTGTTTGGCTTTGTTCGTCATCTTGCTTTCGTCCGTGGTTTTTTCGCTCTAGCTGTGGTGAAGAGACACATCACGAAGACTCCCAAATTTTCGCGTTGCTAGACATTCTTAGGCTTTCCCCCCGTTTTGAGTGGGCTGCTGCTGGTGCTGCTGCTTTCTGATCTGGTCCGCTGCTGGATTTTATCTTACACTAGATAACGCAAACGCAGCTGAACTCCCGGTATAGCGCCCGTGGGGACCAGAAAGCGGCTCGCGGAGGGCGCCTGAGCCGTTGTTCCTGCGTGTTTCACGTTCTCTGCGCTTGGATCTGGTGGTGACCTCTTCGCCAAGCAGATGGAAACCTTTAACGCATGGGCTTACATATGGCATTTCTCGATGCACTCGCCACGTCTCGCAGTTCCGAGAAATCATCAACTACACCAAGCATAGTAACAAAAAAAATATCCACATGCGAGTTCATTTTAACCCAGGTATGACACTATGTAAGCTTCGCGTTACGTCGATTCTCACCTCTGTGTAGCATCCGCCAATTTTTTACTCGCCACTCCCACTTTAGGGACTTCAGTCTAAAGGATGGAGTTCTCCGTGGGACGAAACGTTAGGAGAGCGCGCATGACAGCCAAGTATAGGTACGAAGGAAATGATTTACGCGATGCCTCCAATGAGGCATTTTTCCTTGCCAGAAGAGGAAGCTTAGTTTGAACGCAGTCGTATTGAGGACAAGATTCAACGCCTGGCGACGACGCCGACCAAAGAAATAGGTTATATTTCACAGCCTATCAAGAAATTTTGTGGGCCACTAGAAGCACATCGAATGGAGGTGTTTCCACATGATACAATAATGTAGCAGTCGGCAATAGTGTGCAACTTTTTAGTGACGTGGGAACGTTTTCTTTCTTTATTTTTCTTTTTGTGTGTTTAAGGGACACCCAATATGCGTCTAGGTACTGACGTCAACCGCACAGCGGTTGGCCAAAGAAGTTACACGAAAGCTCAAAGTTAAAAGAATAGCCATTCTTCGTGGTTCCAGCGCAGACTTCCCTGGAAACGGAAGCTGTCGGGGTGAACGGATATTTCTTTTTTTTTTTACATCCAAGACAATCAATAGCAGTCTAAGTGATGATGGGGCTTGCGGCAGCTTTTTACATACGTATTTATTCTATTTTCTTCTTGTTTTTTTTTCTTGAAACCCATATGTCCGGCACTGTATAAATACTGACTTCTGCAGTGCAGAAACCGCACTTCCGCGGGTTGTCGAAGAAGAGACAGCAAGCAAGCCAGGGAAGCCATGAACCCCTTCTTCGCTCTTGCCTTCTTGGCTGCAGGTGAGCCTTCTAGACTTATGCATTTTAACTCAGCTCTGCCTACAAGCTTTCACAGCCTTGCACCGCAGATGAGTTTGCGCTATTTAACGTGCTGGCTTAGCAGCGCTATCAAATTCCCCGCGGTCTTGTAAAATACAGTCTGAATTTGCCAGCTCTGCTATTAACAGTTCTAGCCTACTCGCCTCGCTCGCTTCCACACAAACATTTTTCTGCATGTGCGGTTGATATACAGTTGGCTTTATTTTTTCCAACCTTCCGGTCGCTTACAGACTCCTGGACGCAGTTAGAAAAACTGTCTTCTATTTCATTACGCTAGTTTTGTATCTAATTTAGGTTATCGTAGGTTTTCAGTACTGAATATATCGGGATATTATGAGGTTTACGCAAGGTTTTAACGGAAATATTCATAAGACGTTGCTTTCATTACTGATCACAGCTACTACCCGTGTTCTACGTGTTTCCCTTCGTGGACAGGGTATAAAGCGCCACAGCTCTTTATAGCGTCCTCCCTTTTTGATGTCATAGGCCTTAAATTCCTTTCAATTGCAAAACATACGCTTAAAAATCTTCCCATTGCTAAAGTTAAAACCATGTTGGTATTTCCCGCTACCGAGAAATATGGGCAAAATAACGCTTCAAAATGTGACTTCACATAGAAGGGAATGCTCTCGTTGGGTAAAAGATTAGGTTGGAGAATAAGGCAACCTGTGCATTACTGTTGGTATGGCTCTGATATGATGTTGAAACATCAAGCATATCGGTGCAAGATGAGATCCATAGGAACTGCCCTTCATGTATTCAGCAATCGAATAATGGTCAGGCACGTGACATCAGAAGCGCTCCCCTTTTTAAACTCCTTTTTTATCATTTCACTCCCTATATATTGTTCAAATGCGTGAAACATATTTCATTATGTAAGACACACATGTGCTTGGAAAAAGATATTTTTCACATCAAGTTTTTAATTTTTCAACCTTCTTGTTATATTAAATAAAAGAAATTCGCGCTATTTGAATACTACACTGTATCATTTATTGAAACGAACAGCAGCAGCTTTCTGTAACGCATCAAGGTAACGGTCAATAGCCGTTTACTTATGCAACACATACGCGGAAGTCTTTTTAAAGGAAATTTATTACGCGAATTTTCAATAAGTAAATGTCGCAGTCTTTTTCGGTGTTGGGGCTACTAAATGTTTTATCGACTTATCTACATTCAAAACATAATTAAAGAATATAAACTCGACAGTCGTTTAGGTGCTGCCAAGCGCAAACATATAGAACCTTGAATAGGGCGACACAATCTATATTGTCGTTAACTGTTTAACACAACTTTGACGGGTGTACACAGAGGTGACCAGACTGGCGCCTCAAGTGGCCGCAAACACGATTTATTCCAACCCAGCATTATTACAACTCAGCGCTTCTTCTTTCTCAAGCCGCCGACTGCAGTACCGCGGCAGACGGCCGTACAACATTACCAAGTTTATCTCAGCAGGATATACTTACCGCCTACAGAAAAAAAATGTATCCGTTTAAAAACAACTGATTATAAGTACATGCTTATTCGAAGCGAAACTTAACACTAGGCTAGTTGTATTTAAATTTAGGACGTAACTACATCCCCGAAATCATAGTTTTAACTGTGGCTCCGAGTTTAGCACAGAACCAAATATTATGCGCCCCCGTAGCTTCCTATAAAATTCAAAGGTTAAACACGTGGTCATGGAGAGCACAAAAACTTGCGTGAGAGCCTGAAAGTAACGGTTGATAATCTAGGTAGGGTCGCGAGGATAATAAATGGTATAGATTGCACCAATGTAGCTACCTTAAATCTGGTGACTCGACTATAGCACTCACACATAATGAAAAGTATAAACACGTAGCTTTAGAAGGGGGTGGGGGGGCAGACTATCTAAAAGCTACGGTTATTCTACTCACTTATTTAGACCTATTTTGCACTGATTTTGACGAAACTAAAGTGGTGTAATAACATTGTGTTGTTTAAGTTGCATTTGCAGGTATTTATTTATCCTTTTCTGGTTTTGTTTTAATATTAGCCTCATTGACGAAAGCTGGTTCCAAGGAGTCCACTGGTACTGGACCTCGCCCCCTTGGGCCAAGCAATGGACCTGCGCCAAGCAATGCACCTAGCCTAACCCTTTCCGGTAGCGGCTCACCAGTCAGCGGTCCCTTTGGTGCTTCACTCAGTGTAGGCCCAGCCGGTGCAGGCCAAGTTGGCGGAGGATTTGGAAGTGCAGGACTTGGTGGCGTACCTGGTGGAGCCTTTGGTAGCCCTAGTGCCGGTGGTTTCGGCTATGCTTTCCCCACTGGACAAGCAGGATATCCCGTAGGTGGATTTGCAGGCTACTTTGGCCCCGCACCATCCAGCTCCGGCCAATTTAGTGGAGCTGTGCAGTTCGGCCCCGCCCACGGGAGTGGACATGGAAGCCCCAATTTCGGCTTCGGAAGCCCAAGCGGGTCCTACGTCTTCGGCTTGGGACAAGGGGCACCAAGCAGTGCCTCCGGACCAAGTGCAGGTTCTGCGGGCTTTAGCTTCGTCTCTGGAAGTGGATCTGCAGCTTCTGCCCCGAGGCCTGGACAAAGTGTAGGAGGACAGGGCCCTGCCGCAGCAGGCGCACAAGGATCTTACGGAGGTTTTGTGAGCGGACCCAGCGTTTCCTGGGGTGTACAACCAGGCGGCTACTACCCCGCATCTGTTGGCCAAGGCTATGGGGGCTATGGTTTTGGTAGCTTGAATGGATATGGCAACTACTACCCGATCGGTCCCTACAGTCCGTACGGCTGGTACAGTTTCGGTGGCTTCCCCGGTGGATACGGAAGCGGTTACGGCTTGGGAGCTGCAGGTTCCTATGGTGTTTCCGGAACCGGCTCTCAGCAATCTCTGGCCCTCGGAAGCCAAGGGTCACCAAGCGCTGCTAGCAGGGCTAGCTCGAGGTAAATAATTTGCCTTACAGAATTTTCACTGCTCCTTGTTATACATCAAAGACATTTAGCCAAATCGCTTTCCAGCAAACTAGGCGTGACAAAAAGTTCAGCAGTATTTTTTTTTCATAGGACGTTCTTTGCTTCATATGTAGAAGAAATTTAAGAGGCAAATTACGTCTAGTTTGGTACGAACAATTATATTGAACGGAAGATCAGTGGCCGTTTCTTAGTGCAAGTCATCGGTGCATACGTCAGACACCCAACATGCTTAGTCGGGCGGTTTCCGGCTAGTCTGGCTGTATGAGGGGTAGATTACGTCGGCCTCTAACTGCTTAGAGGCAGTGCATAAGCAACGCCTACTTCAATGTGAGGACAGTCATGTTTATTAGACATTTAACATTACGGGAACAAACTTTTACTATAGAGATATTGTTAAGGCACAATTAGAGCACTTTGCGAGTTCACGTAATTCTCTGCGCCCGTTGCGCCTAGCTAGGGGCAGGCTAGAAGTCACATATCAGAACTCGTGTTTTCACGTTTGCGTTCCCCATACCTTTATACCCCTATTGGGTTACCATCACGCCTGTACTAACCACCACGTCCACCTGAATAAATGTAACATCAATATGGCATTCTTAAGTTCGAGTATTACTAAATGCGGAAGTTAATAGCGACAGAAAACCATATTATGTCGTTATATGGCTGGGGACTGAAAAAAAAGGCTTGCGCTATGGAGAGAAGCTTACTTTGGATCGATAACAAGAATAGTGCTTGTGGCAGTATTTACAAGAAGAATACTGCTTGCGGCAGCATGGACAAAATAACTCCCTAAAGGAAGTAACTTCCCATGCGTGGGCTGGTGGCTTTTCTAAATGTTACACGTTGATTTTGAAAGTCGGAAAGCACTGAAAAGCAAAATAACTTTGAAAGCGTGCAATAAAAAAAAAACAAAGAAATATATCTCGCATTGCGTCCATGTTGCCTTTACTTCCAGTCGTGAATTAAAGGCGCCCTCATTTCAATTGCAATACTACGGACGGAGTTTTTTGCTGGAGTCACCATATGCCTTTGTAAATTTTCGTTTCGAAGAATGCCAACAGAAAATATTTTTCCAGATTTTAGGTGCTATATAGGATCATCAGCAATACAGTCCTATCAGTAGTGATTGACACCAACATGTTAATTTTTCTACTGTTTGTCAACTAAATTGACTTTCCGTGTTTTATATTTTAACCACGCTTTTACTTAAACTGCATCAGTGACCACCATTTCGTGCTGGTAAGAAATAGTGCTGCCATTGGTTGATAAAAAGCTATGTGGAAGTTCGTCTAGGGAAGTTCGTACAGTCCTAAATTGACCACTTTTGCGGTATTTTTTCTAGATCAAGTTCCGCCAGTAGCAGTTCTGCTTCAGCCTCAAGGTCTTAATTTTGAAGAAGGTAAGCCGCTACACTTAATATGAACGTGCCGGTAGCATTCGTTATGTTTTATGAACCTTATGAAATGGGAGTTTAAGTGAAAAAAAGGGGTCTACGAATGATGCGCGTTCTGAACTATTTTCCAGCATTAAAAAAACGCAAGGAAGTGGGACTCAAAATATTAGCTTTCGTGCAGCAGCAGAATAACTTGTATAAAAGAGAAAACGTTTAATTGCGCTTGTTTTTGTTCTTTAGCCCCAACAAAGTTGATTGAAAATTTCCCACTGAAGAAATCGCAATAAACCAAAATCAATTTTCGTTTTTTTTTTCCCCAAAAAGGGGGATATTTGTACAATCGTGGAAATTTTAATGATGAAGTTCTGGCTATTTTTTTAACGCCTTGTTTGATGCATGATACTGGGTCTGCATTTTTAAAATAATGAATGTTTTGTGCTAATTCTGCTGAGGGCGATGAGATTGCTATCAAATTTATCCTCTGTCTCCCGCTATCACGAAAGCCGCTAAGATTGATCTTATTGATCTTTAAAACCATGCAAAACGGTAATGGCTTGTCTTTGTTTTGTTTTCGTTTTTTGCAGATAGTGTCAACAAATAATTCAAGAGGGCTCTCAGGGGTGTCTACTGACTGTGCAAGCACCGTGCAGCCACATGTAATAGTAAATAGAATAAAAATCAATTATGCTGGTTAATTTGTTTACAACAGAAAATGTGCTACATTCTTTTTCCTTGCGATTCTTTCACGCCATTTGCTGCTTCGAGCAAGTGATGGCGTGCGTTATGCTGGGCTTAAAGGGACCCCGAAAAGCTTTGTGAAGGTGGCAATCAAATGCATTCAGGTGGTAGAACACATAACGGGGGATTTTTGAGCCAAGTGTGAGCCCCATACGTTGTACAGATAATTTGTAAACAATTTTTGAAGATCGCCTTTCTCAGCCGATGAGCGCGACGCCGCAGCGAGCCGACCGCGGCTGACGCAACGGCGATCGCTGCTGACGCAACGGCGAAGGCGCCCCCTGATTCGCCCAATCGCCGGCAAGGTCAGCCGCCGGCGGCGTCACTGCCATTGGCTTCCGGCTGCTCTTCCTCCTTCCTGCGCGATCCCGAGGCAAAGGCGGCAAAGGCGGGTCCGCAGTGATTGACGCGAGCCTAGGCGCAGTAATGTAGCTAGCTGCTTTGAAGGAGGCAGAGAGGGAGGAGGAGTCGATCGGCAAGTGGGGAGAGGTGCATTTAATTGATTCTGGCGCAGCTAATACTGAATGTAGATCAATTATTCCAACGGCATTGCATCGCTATATTGGTGCTACGTGACAATACAGGCCTTTTGTAACTTTTACAGAAGGCTTTTCTGGGTCCCTTTAAAGCAGCTTTCAGAGCAACCAGTAGGTCAACATAGAGTTTGAAAATATTTTAGTAACCTCTAAACAAAACCTAAGCTGCATCCGCCTTTACATGCAGGAAGTATGATGAAGAGATATCTTTTGAGAACTTACCACACGTCTTAGCACTGGCTTTTAACTACTGTGGAGGTGTCTTGGGTTGGACCAGTTGGCTTGTATTCTGAGGCAGGTCGAAGAAGAAAGCTTTGCACAAGCATTTTAGTCTCTTTCGTCCTAGCTCTGTTCTTGTGCTGTATATTGTTGCTGTAAACTCATTGGAGCCTTGCTGGCTGAGCTTGTGATGTTAAATGACTACTGACACAAAATTTTGAAGGCGAGATAACTTCGGATATATATTGGTTGTGAACGCACATACATCCTCAGCAAAATATCAGGGGCAAATACAGCCTAGAGCATATTTAATATCAATTTTAAGGTGTGCTAAACGCAACCGAGCAGCCAGCGGAGGACCTTGCGCAATCGACATTCCCTGGATATTTTCTAAATAAACATCATCCAAAAACGTCACGAGTTTGTGTCGGCCGCTTCCGCACTGCCGGCGTTTTTCACCTGCTCGCTGCTCCAATCGGTGGTCGGTTCTTCTGCTCTCGAGCAACGAACGATCCGATCGTTGGCGGCGAAGGCGCCGGGATTTCGTTGGCTCATCGGGCAGATGGCCGCGACGTAAGTTCTACAGCGATTCCAGGCCCTCTATTTTTATTGCTTTTTATAACAGTGGACGCGAAAACGCGCCGGGGACATGAAAAGCGCACGGACGAGCCGCACTGTCGCTGCGCAAGCGGCGGCCACGGCCGCGATGGCGGATTGCATTAAAAATCGTCACCTGCGCCGCTTACTAGGGCGGCAGTCGAATATCCGCCGCAGTGTTAAGCTGACCAGATCTGTAGGCGGACCTGTACAGACCGGACGGCTGCTCCCAGCGCGCCTAACCCCACCAACTGTCTCGAGCGTCGCGCGTCGTTCTTTAGGCGCGGCAGCAATTTGCACTCAGAGCGTCTGCTTCACGTCCACGGTCGCTTTTTAATTAAGCGGCTGACGATATCAGCACGTAGGGACACTCACAGAAACTTCCGGCGACGCGGATTCGACAGGGCTACGGCAGCATGGCTCTGTTATATCCCTGCGACGGTCACGTGGAGAGCTTTGCTTATACAAAACTCGCACTTTGCGGTACCCGCTGAGACCGAAACTGCGACTGCCCGAAATTTAAACGTTTGTAATTAAACAACCACCTCACGCTGAAGGAAATGAGGTTTCCACACGTGATGAGCAGGTCATTAGCTACTTATCGCAACAGAAAAACCAAGATGCCGAATTTTTGTGTCAGTGCCCATTTAAGCCACAAGTATGTGTGTGCAGGCCTGCCAGGCAGCACTCGACTTACTCTAAGACCGCTTGCCATCCTGGTAGACCACGGCTTAACCAATGAGGATAAACCAAAGTTTTGCTTAACTGAATACAAAGCTGTTACACACATACAATCTGTGTAGTAGAAAAACAGTGTTGTGTAACCAGCTGCCACACCTAGCTCAGCAATCTGTGAAGCAATCTCAGCAATCTCTGGCTACCCCACTCTGTTTAGAAGTACCATGTGGGTGAGGGTTCGCCCCAGAGTTGCTTGCTGGGGAGGAAGGGGAACACTCCACATGAGGGCAAACAACCGGAACATGGTTCCGACTTAGTTTTGAGCGCAGCCCGTGGAAAGTTCAGGTGCCCTTGGTTGCCATTGGAACCACAATGGGGATTTATTAAAGCTAACTCTACGTTAACTCAACGCGGCTGCAATTCGTTGTTTGCCACCCCCTGTGTGAGACGTCTGCACAGCCAATTCTGTTAACGATGCAAATGACAAGATATGACAAGACGAAAAGAACCGCCATCAGGGCCGTAGCCAGAAATGTTTTTCGGGGACTGGGAAGGGGGTAGTTTTGCTGAAAGCAACAGTAAGTACTGCTTACGTGCTGCGTGGAAAGATTTCGGGAGGGGTTCGAACCCCCAAACCCCCCCCCCCCCCCCCCCCCCCCCTCTGGGTACGTTCCTGACCGCCATTGATCGTTTCTTAATGCGACAGGTGCTAAGGTGTGATGCATGTTTCTATAGCGTTTACAATCACTTCTTGTTTGCAGACAAGAAGATGCAGCGGAAGCGGGCAATGCATCCTTAAGGATCTTCCAAATCCAGAACGAGATGGTTCTTCGTATGCTTAGCTCATCGATGCCGTTGAAATCTTGCACGTTGACAGCTGGAAACCCCAGCGTTTTGCGGAAGTCCTGGCGCCGACGTTTTATTGCTGGTTCAAGCGTGCTCGCAGGCAACTCGCGTCAACAGCTTACGTCTTGCCGCAGATGCACATGACAGAAGCGAAACTCGCAATTCCAGTTTGTCCGCTTCTCCAATGTAATGCGAAAAATTACGGCAATGCATTTCGGAAGGCCTTTCTTCAAGGGTTATTTTAGCTGTCATGCTCGTGTATTTATTTATTTATTTATTTATTTATTTATTTATTTATTTATTTATTTATTATTTATTTTCAATAATGCCAGTCTCGGGCGAGACCATAGCAGGGGGGCATACATACAATTTCAGCAGGAACAATAGCAATGGACCTAACACTGGGCAACAAATAAAAACAAAAAGAAAACTGTACAATAGGAAGTTGCATTTGTTTGCACTTCACATGCAGATCCGTTGGGTTATTCATCATAATCCAATTCATCATAAGTCTTTTGCCTTCCCTCCGTTTTTCTGCATTCAGAAAATAAACTTCAATTCAATTAATTTCAATTAAATCATCATTGTGGTTTCCCTCAGGGGACCCATGCGGGGTATTATATAAGGGGAAGGGCAAAACAGAAGTACAGACACACGAATAGAGACAACAATACAGACATACAGACATGTAAAGAATCTAGACCTACAGACACGCAAAGTCTTTGCGTATACGCAAAGACTTTGGCCTTCACTATAGTGAAGACCACCGAAGTTTAAATTCCAAAAGCGTCAAAATTCTTTCCCCTACGATATCCAGTTCACGCTTGAATGCGAACGCGACTGCTTCATCTCCTTTTTTTACTCTTTTGATGTCCAAGTGACGAGAAGAAGCGAGAGACTGGAGTTCTCCACTCACAGGGAGCCGACACACACCGGTCGCCATCCTCAGTTTACTTTGGCTCATCTCGTCAATCAAAAGGTCTCCGCTGTGTCCTCTGTATTCGCAGACTGGCAGCCTTTAGTTCTTCGGAATACGGACGCAGAAGAAATAAGAGTCAAATAATCGCGGGCCTCAAAAAGAAAAAAAAAATAAAGGTTTGTCCGTTTTGCAGTCTGCCGCACAAAGCGAAAGAGGGCGACTAACAACTAGGGGGCATCGACCGTCGCAGCCGTGAGGCGCCGAAGCCGGTGCCCTGCGTGCCAGGAGCAAGCGAGGCGCCGGACGGCTTATTCTGAAGAGAGTGGTGCAAATCGTCCGTAAGCCCCCGCCGACGACGGGCAACCCGAGATAGAGAAAGCGTTTATTGAGCATATTTACATGGCGAAATTTTGCCTCTCGTCAGAGGGAAGCGGTTTCGCCGAAGGTGGGGGAAAGGGAGGGGCAATCAAATAACTGGCTACAGACTCTAATTCGCTAATGAAGAAAAGCACAGACTATTTACAGTGGGCTATGTACATATTAGGGAAAGAGTGAAGTAGTGCCGCAAACTAAATACACACATACACGCTCGCAGGAGTTCTTCGCCCTTCGACAGTTCAGGGGCCGCGGTTGAGGCCTACTTCCCGGATGTACGTGATGAGCAGCCTGAAGGCCTCTCGGTGCAGCATGGGGGGGTCATGAGGGGGGAGGATGTCCTCTGCAGAGCTCATTGGTGGCCCCCGACGCCGGTACCCAGACACTAATTTGTTCCGGGCACCAGCGTATACGCAGGGCAGGAGCAGAGAACGTGATACAAGGCCTCAGTGTCGGGGCAGTGGGCACTGGTGGGTGAGGCCCTTCGGCCCTGCTTGTGGAGACGTGCTGCTGTGCTGTAGCAGCCGGTGTGAAGCCGGAGGAAGAGGGACCGCTCTTAGCCCCAAAGACCGCGCGACAAAGGGGAGAGCGCCCGGAACGCAGAAACTGAGTCGACAGGCATGATGATGACGATGATGATGATGATGATGATGATGGTGGTGGTGGTGGTGGTGGTGGTGGTGATGATGATTTGAGGCTTCCCATTTGTAACGAGGTGGTGCTGCACAGCGACCTTAGTCGAAAAGCCACTGTACAATCACCTCGCCAAAAAAAGAAAAAAAAAACTTTATGAAATGTTTGTGCTAGCCTGACTTCTTTGTTAGCATATCTTCCCAGATTTTTCTCTGCTCTTTTCCCATTAACATTCCAACCTCCTTTACTAACCTCTACTGCTGTTCAATTCACCTTTCCTTTAACCTTAAAGCCAAGGGCTTCCGGAAGCTGGATGGCTCCATCACTGAGGAGTGGACGGATACCTTTGCACTCCGTTAGAATATGTCGCATAGTTTCTGGCTCTTTGCCGCAACCTGCGCACAGTTCTTCCTGTACCGGCTCGCGGATAAGCGTTTTTGTCCCCGCAAGCAACCCGCCAGGGCTTCAAAAAGCAGTGCATTTTTTTGTGGTATTATCAAAGAACGTTTCCCTCGTGATCTCCCGCTTCCCGATTCTGTAGATATCTAAGGACTTCTTTGCGTCCATCTTCTTTTGACAGGTCGTTGTCCCTGATTCTTTCCTTTCATTCTTCCTTTCAAATCATTGCGTCGCTTCATTCATCCATTCCTTCTTTTAAGAAAGAACGCAGCGCCGTCGCCGAACAATGTGGAACGGCATACAACAAAGTTGACGTCACCGGAACGGCCATCCATGAAACCGAAACGAACTGGGAAAAACAGCCCCTCCCTGAGCTGCCCCACGGGGCCTGAATCACTCACCTGAGACTCCCACATCGGCGTATAGACACACGGGCTGCGTTCCGCAGCGAAGAACCCTGTGAGATGCCTACCGCGCCGAAAAAATGCAAGACGACGCTACACTGAGGGCACCGTCATTCCCAGAGAAAGGGCTGAGCCAGCCTCGAAACGTCGGGTCTCCATTTCCTGCACTGTTGGTTGGGGTGCAACCATATCGAACAGACATGTAAAGAAAACCGCGGAATCAGTTCATTGGGTGGACAAAATAAGTGAACGATCAAAGTAAACCAAACCAAACAAAAGTAGTTAGTCAGGCATGTCAAAGAAAAGAAGGAACTTTGTACTTAGAGCAATTGGCTTTGTGCAATGAGTACAGAGATGAAATGCTTTAAACGTGCTTAAGGTTGACCACTGTGATCGGTTGAGACATTATCCAGTGATTTACACAAAGTTGAAAAGCAAACTGTGTTTGATGTAGTAGTTTGGTCCAGCTCATTCCATTCTTTCACTGCAAGCGAAACAAGCGACTATTCAAATGTATCGCACAATCTCAAGAAGATTGGTATGCGCGCAGGCATTGGCGTCATTTTCTCTGCCCTAACAAACTTTCCAAGCTATGTCCGATGGTAAATCGCGGGGTCAGAGAAAAAGCGGGCTGCCTGAAGAAGCACAGGGAGCAGTTTGTCCAGTGTAATGAAGGCATTGTTTTCTCGGTCCCAGTAAAGATGGTTGTGGTTCGTTTCCCCGAAGTCCGGTGTCGATCAGGAACCCAATCGCCCGGGCTCCGGTTGATTTGGCAGGAGGCTGGCAGGGCGATGGTGTTGAAGTTCTTGGAGACGGCGGTCGAATTGACGAACTCGAGGCGTTGGGGTTGATTAAGTGAAACGACGAGTTTATATACAGCTATTTACAGTAGGAAAACTGGGTACATGAGTAATGAAAAGAAATACTTCGAACTTCAGCTAGACGTTAGCTCCGAGTGCGCACAAATCACTCGAGCTCCGCAATTTCGTCTAACTCTCCTATTCTCGGAGCGTACACAAACCGCTCGAGAAACGACGGCCGAGACTCTGTCTCGCCGCAAGATCCGTCTAGTTGCCCGGTACGGCGCTGTACCCTAAACCTCCGACGCGATCTTAACCTCTAACCTAGGGGGCTCACAAATCCCAACCTAGCTTCAACGGTCGAGACTCCTTGTCCCGCCGGGAACTGCCCAGCTCAGTGCTCAGATAAGAACAATTTATAATGGCCAAGTTCGGCCTTATAACACCTCGAGATCACACTCTCTCGGGAACGCCCCTGTAGCGTTCGTACACGTGTAAGGGAGTGCCCAAATTCACGTAGACAGCTGTCACTCAGCACGCTACGGAATATTCAATAAGGCGCCGCCATCTTTGGGTCAACGGCACGCTCGCAGACGAGCAGGTGCGCGTGACCCCGCGGGGTGAGAGCGAAAGGCGGCGACGGTGCACTGTGCCGGCCGGGGCGCGTTAACAATGGTGTCTCGCGCGGCGCGCGCTTCGACGCCGGTAATCCCACCACCTCTGCGCGTCACGTCGACGGTTCCCGGAATCCGGCGGTGCTGTCAGCTTTCTCAATGGGGGATTATCCCTGTGGTATGCGGTGGGCCAGACAATCCGTCTCCCGTGCGCGCCGTGACGAATTGGCGACGGCTGCGACGTAGAGTCCACCGTGCTGGGCCCCCAGACAGAGTGGCGGGTTCTCACGCGCAGCTCGGGCGCCTGGCCGCTGATCTCATAAGTGGACCTTACAGTCCCCTTAAACTGTGGCAAGACTTATATTGGCCAGACGGGTAGATGCGTCAGCGAGAGGCTCAAGGGACATAAGGACCTCGTGGGAAAGACTGTTGTTTCGGGGCATTAGCTTCGCACTGTAGTAAATGTGCTTGCTTCCCGTTGTTTGGAGAGTGCGAAGTCATCACCAGAGAGAAAGATAAGCACGCACGCGGGGTTGTCGAAGCGCTTGAAATTGAGCTGCTTAAAGAAAACTGTAAAAGCATGCCTTGTGTTACGCTCTCGCAAAAAGAAAATGATTATCTGGTGCAACGTTTGTAACATGCTGAAGGCGGGAGGATGAGTGTTGCCGTCAGGTTGTGTTGGTCATGCTGTTACATGTGCGGGGTTTTATATGTCTTTCTTTTCCGAATAAAAAATCAGTTATAATAATCAGCGCCTTGTCCTTTCATTTCTTCCTTCCGTGTCCCCGTCTGCGTGCGCTGGTAACCCTGTTAAAATGCATCACCAACTAGCCCACCAAGCCATCCTCGTGATCTTTATATGTCATCACGAGTTCCGTTTGTGTAAATTCCTCCGTTCAACAATTCTATTTGCTTCTACGCTTTTCTCTGTCGCTACCAGATAATTCTTATGAAAGACCCGGCCTGCAGTGTGATCGCGCAGAGCAAGGGACAGGCCATGATGGTAATAATTGATATTTTATTGACAAACTTTTGCCTTTTATAAGTGGCATTTTGAGACAGTTAAGGACGGTGAGAATTTTGCAGAAATTGGTCCATCCCATACCGACAACACGAACGCCATAGATACACAACCATTACCTGACGACAGCGCCCGCTCTCCGGACCTGTCACCACTGTCAACTGATTGCTCGGCGGGTAAGTAGTTTCAGTAAATCCAAACTAAAAGTCTTGCCTATCGGTTATGCCAGTAATACTTTTTTGTTAGAAATATGCCAGGGAAAATAGTGTAAACTTGAGTTCGCATATTTTAAAAACCGAGTCGGAACAGAAGAAGCAATGAATGCCTTTTATTTCATTTATAGAAGCTCAAACATCGTGGTCTGCTAGCCGAAAGGCAGAAGCAACCGGATGAATTGAGCGATCTGCACTCGCTCGCCTTCAAGAATTCGAGAGAGTTCAAGCGAGGACGAGTCAGCGCTGAACGACGATCCGTCACTTCCGGCAAAAAACTACAGGCTCCCAAAAAACCAAGGAGTCAGATCATGTAAACGTGGCTGCCTTGAGCGATTTTCATGGCTGCCCTACGAAAGCAAGAGCTGCTTAGTTTTCTGTCACGAGTGTTGTCGACATTTCGAGAAAAAAGGGGACAACGCTAAAAATCTGGAACTAGCTTTTGTTAAGACTGGTTTAAGCAATTGCAAAAGGCTATAGAAAGGTTCCAATTGCACGAAAAGAGCCAATTTCACGTTGACCCCGTGAGCCTGAACTTGTCACACCAGAGGGGCATTCGTGTTTTGCGTCTCCTTTCGCAGCTATGCAACAAACATCAGGAGGATTCCAGGACAGTACTTCGCGTCATAGTAAGCTCTGTGCGCTATCTCTGCCGCACAGGGCAAGCTCTTAGAGGACAAGGTAACCGGATGGTAACTGGATGGCTAAGAGAGACAAATGGGTGAGCGATGACGGGCAGAATGAGCTCTTAGAAATTATGGATCATACCGTACAACGAGAGATTGTGGAGGGCGTGAAGTCCAGCCCATTCTACGGTATCATCGCTGATGGAACAGCGGATGTGAATGGTGACGAGCAGTTCACCTTTTGCGTGCGGTAGGTACAGACCAAGACCCTTGGGTTTCGGGAAGAGTATATCGGCATGTACAACACGCCCGATAGCCGCGCTGAAACCCCATAATCTGCCATCAAGGACATGATTTTGCGCCTCGGCCTAGACTTTCACTGCGTCCGTGGCCACTGCTCTGATGGGGCGGCAAATATGTCCGGTCGTTTTTCGGCTGTACAAAAAACAATTAGCGATTGTGAGCCGTGTTCTTTGTATGTCCACTGCAGTAATCACTGTTTAGATCTTGCACTGAACGGGGCTGCAGGAGCTGCGACATAATTGGAGACGCTCTTGGCACTGTTAAAGATATTTCCAACGTAATCCTCGACTCCAAAAAGCGCAAAAGTGCTTACACAAACATACTACTAGTTTCTACAGGGCGCGAAGTTGATGTGGAGACCGGTTCTAGGCCAAACAATTCACTCCCGCTTTGCCCTGCGCGATGGACCATTAGATTTAAATCCATGAAAAAAAAAAGGTTTGTTGACAACCACACCAGAGTACAGGAGACGCTCAAGGAATTTTTGGAGACACCAGGTTCAGTGACAGATGGCAGCAAGGCCATTTTCAGAGGTTACTACACCCTTTTGCAGAAATTTGAAGCGCTTAAACGGTATCAACATTTACATAGCTTTTTTTTCGGGCCTTGAGAAGAATCGGCAAGGGCTTTCCAATGCTCAACATGTCGAGCGGCGGGTGCAAAAGAGGCTGCAGAGGCTCTCCGCGAGGCGATCTCCCTGCTGCGCTCTGATTCCGCGTTTGAGGAGCTGTGGCAGCATACGAGCACAACTACAGCGCGCCTGTGCCTGAAAGGACCTCGAGTGTCCAGGCCGGCAAAACCACCTAGGTGGTACGAGGCTACTGACAAACCTGTTCAGCCAGTTACACTCTACGTTAAAGCAGCACTGCGCAAGGAGTACTTCGCTGCTGCCGACAGTTTTGAGCACCCGGGCATGGAACGTACAGCTCGTAAAACTAGAAGGCATCTTAGCCAGCGCTGCAGGGGGAACTCAGTTTACAGCTGATGGGATAAAGGCGGCTTTGGGAGTACATGCAGTAGATTTTGACCTGTGCAGACTTTGTAGGGGCCAAGCTCCTGCAATAAGGGCGAGGAGGCGCTAGCGACGCCCTCCTCCTTGGTGGGGTGAGGGCGATTGTCACGCGCCTCCCTCAACTCCCTACGAGGCGACGGAGGAGACGCGCAGTAGACTCAGTAGACTCCCGGGGAGAGCGCCCTTGGGACGCGCAGCGATCGCACTGTACGTAAATGCCTTTCGGCCACTTCTGGCCGTTATTACATTGGCCGTTGTTTCCCACTAACGTGGGTCACGGCACCCACCGTGTCGTTTCCGCATGCCTTGATAGCGTCAGTGCGTTTGTCTAGGATGTCCGGCGGATCTCCGGGCCTTCGGTGGGTTGCCCGCGTCCGCGCTGTGAAGGTCAGCGGGCGAGCGCCGATGCCGCCATGTCGGGTCCAGTGGCTTGAGATGTGTAGCGGCCACACAGAGCCCCCTTCCCCTATTTCAGCGAGCGTCGCCGGCTTGCGCCGATAGGCGCTAACTGCCACCTGTAGACGGACTGGGCACACGCTGACGGTTGTATGCCCCAGGGGCTAGGTGCGTAGTGCAGTGTAGTGCTTGTATCGTGGTTGTCTATGAATAAACCCCTGTACTATGAAAGGTATCGCTTCCCTGTGAAGTGACTGACGACGTTCACGCGCGGCGAGAGTCGTGGCTCGCTCTCGAACCCGTTGTGGGCAGAGTCTCTCGGCAGTTCGGAGCTGCGCGAGAGCAGCGAGAATAACGACGGCGCGTTATTTTATTCTATTCTATTCCTTTATGCCCACAACTCTCAGCGCAGTTTCTACTTCTAGTAACTCTTCTACACGGTGCCGATTCCACCACATCAATGGGCCTTTTGAAGATGCTACAAATCAAACCGGGAAACACTCGCGAGCTGATGGATCAGGTCGTGCGGTATGTTCAGCTTTTGTTATCCATACCTGCGTCGGTGGCTTCTGGAAAGCGCTCTTTTGGTGCTCTGCGCCGAGTAAAAACATTTCCGCAACCGAATGACCCAGAAGAGGTTGTCGCATGTTCTGATTTTGCACATGCATAGGGAAAGAACGGAGGCCCTCAGGTTAGAGGTCATCATTAAAGAACTTGTGAGCAGAACAGCGGAGCGAGTAGCAACCTTTGTTCCCGTCTAGTTGTCCGAAATGTCTGCTGTTTGTGTGCATTTTTGACAATTATGTACAGTCACGGTCACATGAAGTGCGAATACAAAATTATGAGCAAGACCACGCAAAATTGAAAAATGCTGTTCATGGAGGTCCAAAAATGGCTCACTGTTGGTATATTTGTAAAGCCACATTTTGCAACTTTGTTATTGTTATTAGGCCACGCATAAATGTGTCTTGCATAGATAGAACTCGCGGTATTTGTGTGTCGTGGTTCATATTATTATGATCTCGTTTCATTTGTCCGTGATTACATGTATTATAGCGTGCTTGTTCGTATTGTTGTATTTCCATTATTTTTATGTCATGTTTTTATAGGCGTCAATATACCAACAGAAACAGACCTAACTTTAGAGAACGGCATCAAAAAACTTTGGAGATAGCAGCAACCTTTGGTTCCACCTAAGCCCCTATAGCAGTAGCACCACTGGCTGATAAGTCTGCTGCTTGTGTACAATATTGGCAATTGTATGTATGTATTATAGCGTGGCTGTTTTCACTGTGGTATTGCAATTGTTGTCTTTGTATTACGCTTGCTTTATGCGCCAGTGTATAAACGTACCAAACATCGGGCTGCTTAAATAATATGTCAAATGCGAATAAACATTTGCTCACTGAAAATTCACTCTATTTTCGGCTTAATGGTAAGCAGCCTACCTTGACTAAGATGACATTCACAACTCATACTCTTTCTTCCCCCCTTCCTCATCCCGTTTATTTTTTATTCAATGATTGTATAATATACGCCATGTAAAGATAAGAATAAGCAGCGGGTAAGAAAAAGATTTTTTCACTTGATTAATAGAAAAGAAGTCGGGTTTTTTATCTTTCGAGCGAAATTCTGATTTTATTAGCGTAAAAATTTTGAAGTACACAAAAATAAAAATAAAAAAATCACTTCAGCCCCCGCACCGAAAATATAGTTCCGGCGTCACTGACTGCGCTTGAGTGTGGCCTACACACGACATTACCTCTACAAAATTCAGCAGGCATCTTCACCTTCTTGCTCCACATGCGACACATGAGAAGACATCCATTATGTTGTATGCGTGTGTCCAAGTAAATCATGCGCAGGCAGAAACTCATATTCTCTTTGTGCAGGCCGCTTGGTGTGGTACTTATGTTGAGGGCTATTTTAGGTCCTTGGTCGCATTCCAGCCAGGCTGCATGTACAATCACAGATCTCTTGGTGTTTTTATTAGAAGCAGAGAACTGGACAGAGTTTTGTGAAAAGCTTTTTGTATGTGACTGAGAATTTTGTGCGTATCATTCGATATCTGTTCATTTTTATATAAATATTTCCTGTTTACTTTTTCTTCTGTCTATCATCTGGCGTAGCAAGCCAGCGCGACGGCTCAGCTAACATCGCCGTTTTCCATTAAATTTATTCCCCTTCATCAGCTGGAAGCAGCAGGAAATTAGCGAAGTTACAGTTGTAATTGAACCACATAATCCATATTTTACCAGCCCACTGCAAAGGATTTTACAGCGAGAACTGCTAGATTTATGTGTCCATAATTTATGTGTCCATTATCTAGGCCAGAAACGAGCGTAGAACTCCGAGCGACCCCTTGGTGGCGCTTAAAAATATACAGCGCTAGCTACTGAGCAGCAGCGATGGTTTCAGCACTGACCAGTATTATTCCTGACGGTTTCCTGAGGAACGGTACGAGTTGAAATGACCACGCAGTACACCTCGAGTGTTTTGTTTGTTCGACGGCGGTTGCAGGTGTAGATGCAGTGTTAATGGAAAAACGTTTCATTAAGCTGGTTGAATAGGGGTGGTCTCTTGTTCCAAGCATTCATGAGATGAGCGGGCAGCAGTCGCTCTTGAGGTTACGAGCTGCTGGACGTCCAGTTGGATGCTGGTCGTCTGGTTCTCCAGCAGCTCAGGCCTCAGCATACGCCTTTGTTCACTCGCCTGTTGATCGCCTAATCGACACCGTCTATTCTCAGGGAACACTGTTCAAGCAGGTAGCGATACAGCGGCGGCCAATTTCAGAGCTCAAAGTTTTGCCGCTTCCACGAAAAACGACTGGCAAAGCACAGGACAGTGAGTGCGGCTGTAGAATAACCCGAAAGACAGGTTAGGGCTTGTTGGTTTACTTTCAACATTGTACAATGCTAACTGTCCTGCTGTTTTGGCTTGGGGCTATGGAAGATTTTATGACTGTAGCAGCATAGCATACAGTGCTTAGCATTAAATAGGTGTCAATAAATACGCTACCGGCTACCCAAGTTTTCGAATATCTACATAAATGTCTACACACACTAGAACAAAATTCCGTCTTAAAGCTGCTAGAACCCAAGTGCTATGGTTTCTGGCATGCACAGAACGGCTCTCGTGTGACCTTCTGTGGGACGCAAAGAAGGCCGCTGCTCGCATGCCGGAACGCGCGTCAGAGCTTCATTGGGCTGCAACTGGTCCTTCACCACTGCAGCGAGAAGGCGCACAAAGGCAACGCCACACTTTGAGACAGTGAAAGGTGCTATTCTGCTTTTTCCTATGTTCTGTTTTGAAACCTGCTAGACCACCGGGGCTGAATTTAAAATCGCACCATTCAAATGTTTTCAGACTTTTTGCTTCATCTTGGACTGCGCTGTCTTTTTATAAACGAAGAAAAAACACTGGGGACATTTATCATACATGAGCAAACAACAGCTGCGATTTATTCACACAAATTACAGACGCTTATATTGTCACGGTGAGGAATGCGTGAAGAGAAGATGTATATTTACAAAATGTA
The DNA here is from genome assembly GCA_013339765.2 of Haemaphysalis longicornis. NCBI lineage: Eukaryota > Metazoa > Arthropoda > Arachnida > Ixodida > Ixodidae > Haemaphysalis > Haemaphysalis longicornis. The sequence continues at coordinate 42,212,456 of CM023456.1, forward strand.
TTTAAAAGACAGGGAGCACAGCAGAGTCCATGAGCGCTAGATTTTTGTCTACCTCTATCTTATTTTGGCTGATTCCCAGCACATTTCCGAATTCTGTACGTAGGCTACGTATTATAACGCTCTATTCTTCTTCCTTTACGGCTGAGACACTGTAACATGGGATCCGGACATTTCGGTGCAGGACATATCGGTGCGGACATTTTGAGACATGGAATATCTCAGGCATTCTTTTAACATTATGGGTCGAACATTTTAATTTCCTCAGGCGTTATGATGTTAATGTTCGAGGGTTGTGTTTGAGCCCTACTTCGTGGAAACGAACAGTAAACCGAGGCGGAGCATCAGCGCGTAAAACCCCATTTTGATAGTGATGTTAAAGATTAACGTTATTAATTTACTTCCCTTCAACCCTTCTTTTATTCTAGCATTCAGGAGAACCACCCTAATCCTTTAATCTAAGTGTTACCGAGTACCAGCAACGTCACATTCTCTATAGTTCATACCATAAACAGCATGCAGCACTGTGGAGGATACATTGTTGTCAATGGAGCGCCCACTGGGGGCGCCTAACTCGCCGTTAAGGGGGTTTTGAAAGGACCTTTTAGTATCCCCTTTCGGCATGTGGAACCCCAAGGCACCGACGCCTCTTGTCGCTTTGCTTTGTGGTGAGTTAGGAGCCCTCAGTGGGCGCTCCATTGACATCAATGTAGCCTCCACAGTGCTGCATGCAGCTTGTGGTATGAACTATAGGTGGCGTTGGTACCAACCCCTTTGGTAGAGAGAGGGGGGTGTCACGTGTGCTTCTCCAATGCGTAAACTGAACCTGGAAAACTCGAACACAACTGCCCCAGCTCTCGCCAAACCAGGCTATTTCAATTTTTCTTCTTATAACGGAAAAAAGGGAGAAATGTCTGTGGTGTACATCATTTGCGCGACTTGAAGAGTTAATTGCCGATGGGGCGACCGAAGGCGAAGAAGGGGCGATTCCTGGAGAGGGGCGCCATTGGTATGACCGCGACGCGCAGAAGGGTGTAGCCAGCAAGCTTGTTCCTCGAGGGGGGAGAGAGGGGCCAACGATACTGCTCATTGTGTCCTCAGGGTCTTTAGGGGTGGCTTTTTGTTGCGCATTAGAGAGGTTGTGGAGCTCATGGTGAATCTATCGCTTTTCCGTGCATCAATGCAGTGACGCTTCGCAGACCGCAAACTCCGCTAGGCCTGTAAGATTTTCAGGGGAAACCGAAAAAATTATGACTGAAATAGAAATATGGTGGAGATTGAAACTTGGAGACGGGGGAGGGGGGGTTGCTGGTACAAAGAATTAAAAATGAAAGTAAGCGTGTAAACACAAAACAAAGGTTGGTTTGCTCGAACACAGGAAAGAGTGCTATTTGTGCGTACAGCCCGTACGCGATTTAGCATTTAGGAGATATAGGAGCGGCAGCTGTTTTCAAAAAGGCCCGTTCTTCCTCCGCGACAATATCTTAGACTGGTCCGTAGAAAAAAGCTGTCGACAATTGTGTTTGCAAATTCATTTCAGCGTGACAGCGGAGCTTACATAAAAGTCTTCATAAGATTGTCTGCATTTTTGAGGGCAACCGAATGTTTGTGAAGCTGCTTTTGTTTTTGAATAGTGACAGTGTGCTTTCTATTTAGAGAAAATTTCACAAAAAATATTTTTTGCCATCGTAAACACCAGCTACTTGTCTTAGCTGGTTTGCATGCCGCAAAAAAGAGCCAATGTAAAAAAAAGAACATGCGCAAAAGAATTCATTCAGTTGGCTGCGTAACAGATGTTCCCTGCACGAGGTATTGAAAAATATACAAATGTTCAATTTCAAAAAATAACTGGCATAAATCACACTCGGCATCAATCTAAAACTGCAATCAGTGCGCTACATTGTTGCCCCTAACCCACGTAATGCGGAAATAAAAATATAAAACTTTCGAACAAGCAGGCACCCGATGATTCGGTCGTCGAAAAGAGTGCGCCCCGAAATGTCCGTGTAACGAAACGTCCTGCACCGAAATGTCCCAGACCTCTGCAACATAACCCCCACGGCGGAATGCGCCGGTTCGGCACTAATTATAGCGAAGCCGGGCGGGCTTGCGACTGCTTGTATGCGTTTCAGTGCTATCTTAACCATTTAACCATTTAAACATCTGCCCGTCTGCATAATACATGTTTTGCAGCATGAAAGGGGTATTTTTAGGTGACTTTCTGCTTACATAAGCCGATAGAACACTTGCGGCGCACTGCAAACATTGCGTGGGTACCGCTAGGTTTGATAATGCATACGTCTTGGCTGGGAATAAAACGCGCACGAAAAAAATGATGATTGAAGATTGCGACATTTCCAGCGAAGGTTATTACTGTACCAGGTCACCCTCTATCAAGTTATCTCGTGGAGAGATAAAGCTTATTGAAAACGGCATGGAGTAACGAATTACCCGTGCGAAGAGAAATTTATTTCGTTCTTGTCTTTTAACCGTCACCCCCCTCATATAATCGTCTGTGTTTCTTGTGAATGAATCAGCTTGCACTTTCCTTGGAGTGAATGATGTGTGTGTTTTATTTTTGACGAGTGCTATAAACAGTCGGCGCAGTCCTGCATAAACAAACACCTGCTAGCTTCCATCTTAGCGTTGCTTAGCTTTATACTTCCCTTGAAAGAATAGTTGCTAAAAAGCAGGTCTAAAGTAATGTGCATGTACTAACATGTGCATGTATCTGACTTACTAGCTCGTCCATATGTGGTGAATTTAAATTGGGGGCAAAATAAGGTGGGATATAGCGCAGGGGAATCCTTGCCCGTCAGTGAAGTTTAAATAAGCAGGATAGGTGATATGTATTTAAAAGAAATTGAGGAGGCATCCTGTCTTACAGATCTAGATGACCAGCGAAGGAACTGGGGGGACAAAAGCAATTGAAAATTGAAATAAATTCATGCAGGCATGAATACTTGATACGTCACAACAGTGGCTTCATGGTCTAAATGGTATACACTCCGATGGGCTCGGCTATAACACGCTCCATATTATTAGCAAACGCATTACCTATAAGGTTATTTAACATGCTGTGGTCGGTACATTCGGGTCATTATAACATTCACACAGGAGGCGTTTCTTGAGAAACGCCCCGAACTTACGCATTAACTGGCTTGGGCACATTCGCATCAATGTCACTAACAATAATGACGGGCATCTTCACTCCTCACGACATCCAGCCGCTTATCTTCTAGTCGTTTTAAGTGTAGAGCACTTTATAGGTTCGCCTTGTAGTCGTAGCTCGCTAACGGTCGATGGGACTGCCGGAATCAGGCGGCACAGCGAGACAACGGACCCAAGTAGAGCCTGATTTAGAGAGACCAGATTTTTTGCTAATTCCGGGTATCATCGCGCAAATTTTCCATGGCGCCAGTACCCACGGGGCTACTATCGACTTTTGAGGCTGTTGAGACCAAAATTTCTGGGTTTAAGTAGCCCAAGAAAGACTATCGTCTTAAAAAATTGCGCGTTCAAAATGATGCAGAAAGGCTCCAGCCGCGCAAGAAAAAAATTACGCGTTATAAATGACGGAAAACAGCTCCAGAATATGAAATTAAAGCAAGCAGAAAAAGAACAGAACTGGCGCTGCTTCAGGCAGGGGCGCGCGATCACTACGGGGGCGGGAAATTTGGAATGCATTGGGTGGCAGCAGTGAGCGGAAAACGGCGCTGTAGCCCGCTCTGCACTTCCGACAGCTTTCACATTGAGTGGAACGGCTTTAATTTTTTTTTTTATTATAATATTTTGCTAGAGTGTTTGTTGGTTGTCAGTTTATTCGTTTATAATTATTATTATAGAGACGTAGTCATTCTCACTTCCCGCCACTACTTTACAAGAGGCAGCATTATACGTGAATGCGATACACAATACTCCTCCTGTGCCTTCACATGTTCTCACGCGCTGTGCTACACTAGACTTTCAGATGTGCACAGGCACCAGAAAAAATCCCGACGAACATAGGCTAACACCTTTACTGTAAAATACAGCAGCTCCGGGTGGAAATAAATCTTACGACCTCATGTACAATAGCATAACACCAGTCTTCAATATTTTTTTAGCCCTATAGCCGAGGCACTATACAAAAACGTAACCGGGGGGGACGCGGGGGGGGGGGGGGGGGTTCGAAACTCCCTGACATTTTTACAGGCAGCGCGTAATTGCGTGCTAGTGTTCATTTTGGAAAAACTTCTCATACATCCCCCCCCCCCCCCCCCCGAAAAGTATTTCTGAATACCTCCCTGGCGTCAGTTTCCATCACAATGTCAATCGGCGGTACGTGGTTGTGATTGAGGAATTTGTTTATGTACATGACGTAGCGGAGCCCACATCACATTGTGTGATAAAAACACAAGAGATTATAAAGTATACATGCTACAAAAGTGAGTGAGTGAGCGTATGCACGCGTGTTTGCATGCGTAGAGTATCGGCGGGGAACACGATTGGGTGGCTGACATAATTGAGAAATATAAGAGAATTTCTAGATACCTTTACACCTGAAAACTCACGAACGAAACATGACTGCAGTGAGCGCTTGATATTCTTGTAGATGTCTGCAGAATGTTAGCTACATGAGAAGTCAAGTGAACGGAAACAGGAAATGAAAGCAGTGGGGCCGGGACTTCCCGATTGGCCCTTGACCTCATTGTCTTTAAACCGGGCCATAGCATGCACGGTGAACGTAAATCTGCTGCATGTGAGTCGTTTACTCGATGAATGAGGCCACAGACGGCGGCGTTGAGTCACGGTGACCGCTTTTGGGTATGTGCATATAACATGAGAGTTCAGGGGCCCGGTTTTCGATCGATGCAACAGGAAAGCTTAAGGTATGTTAATAGAATACGCATTCTTCTCTGTTCTAGTGCCAGTTTTCAGGCGAACGTAGACTTCCGTGTGAACGCAAGTAATTTTTTTTCTGGCACACACTAAAAACAATGAATACCAGCTTACCGGAGTGTAATCAATTCTGTGTTTTTCCTATGTTCTTTACACGACCCATATGTGGAGCACTGTACAGACGCCGGCTAAGATTGTCGAAGAGACAGTAAATAATTCAGGGAAGCTATGAAGCTTTTCTTCGCCATCGCCGTCTTGGCTGCAGGTGAGCTTTCTAAACTTCGGCATTTTAACTTTGCTCCCTCTATGAACCATACGCTTTGATATCCTTACACCAGAGAGAAATTTGGCGTGAGTGTAACGTGCCATCAGTATAAATAGTGCCACCAACTCCACGTGGTCTTTTTTTTGTACGGTTTGAATTAGCCTGTTGTATGAGCAGTGCTAGCCTAATTTGCTTTAAAAAAGAATTCTTTTTTTTTTTTTTTTTGCACGGGAATTTCCCCGCTTTCGTTGGTGATTTTAACTCCCTCCAATGTACCGCTTGCTTATAGACGTCTCCGCGCAACTGGAAAAACTGTACTTTACGTTCATATACGAGTTCTGCAGATGATTTTCGGAAGAGCATAAGCTTTACAACATGTTTTAACGGAAATATTCATAAGACGTTGGTTCCATTGCTGTTCGCAAATACTAGCGTGTTCTACATTCATAATTTTTTAAACAAAGTGTGAACTTTGAAGCACCACAGCTCTTCCTGGTGTTAATCTGTCTGTTGGATGTCATAATCATTTAGTCCCTTTGCTCTGGAAAAGATCAATACGCTAATCTTCGGTACGATAATGTTAAAGCAATGCTGGTAGTTTTAGTTCCCGAAGGCCTTCAGAAAAAAAGGCTGGAAAGCACTACTGTGCACAAAAAAAAAAAGGAAAGTTAGGGGTGAACCTTTCGGTATAGGGGTGAAGCTTTTGGTATATCCATCATATAACCGGGTAGACAATCTGATTCGGAATAATGGCAAACAGCGCAGTAGCCGCACTTATGGCTCTGAAATCATTCAACTGCTGCAATAAGAGTGCAAATTAAGAGTCATATAAAGTGCTGTTAATGCATTCAGCAATCAAAAAATGGTGACGTGCCTGACACCAAAAACGTTGGAAAACTCCCCTGTTTACCATTTAGCTCTATTTGCTTTATTTAATCGCGTAAGCTTGAATGCATTATCTAGTTTCCAGACGTCCTTGAAAAAAAGATGTTATTCTGAAGTTCTTATGTTCGTTGTTCAATAATTTTAGAAAAAGGCTATATATTTTGTAATTGTTTACGCTCTCCTTTAGAGAAACGAAAGACGACGACTTTGTGTAGCGCAGGAAGGTAACGGTTCGTAGCAGTTTACTTGCGCAACATACGCACGTAAGTCCTATTAGTGAAATTAATTATTCACGAACTCAGTAAGTTAAACGAGGCAGTTTTTAGTGCGCATGCTACTCCACGTTTTATCAGTGCGTCTGCACCTAGAAGCCAATTAGAGAAGAAAAATTAAAGTCATTCAAGTCGACGTGAAAGCTGATGGAAGTGCAGAGAAAGTGATTCGCCATAATGGGCCGTAGCGCCGTTGTCCGCTCACGGTTATCACCCAAAGCAATTCAAATTTCCCGCCCCCGTAGTGCTCGTGCGCCCCTTCCTGAAACAGCGCCAGCGGGTGTTCTGTTCTTTCTGTGCCAGCGTTGCACTGCCACTTTTTTTTTTTTCGCTTACTATAAAAAACCAACCCAACGAGCGTTCCGAACTAAATGAACACGGGTGCTGCCAGTTAATTACATTTATTTTGCGTCAAATGTACCTGCAGTTTTTTTTTTTTTTTTGCGCTAAACAACAGGGACATGTATGACAAGCGCCAACGGTTCACGAGTTTCGAACGGTTATGACTATTTAAACCACTTGGTTGTCGACGCCTCTGCGGGACGCCCTACGACGGAACGTGGGTTCTACTTGGGTCCGTTATCTCGCGGCACCGACTGATTCCGGCAGTCGTTTGACATCGACCGTTACAGCGAGTTACGACGACAAGGCGAGACCCTAAAATGCTCTGCACTTCAAAATTGAAGGGTCTTCGCCGCCAGCAAGCGCAAGAACAAAAAAACAAAACTAAACTGAAGAGCCTTGAATCGGGTTACGACGTCTGTTTGTTGGCGCTACATATTTATTTTGGTTAGATAAAATTTTCATTCATGAAAAAGGCGCTTCTTTAAAACAATTGATTATACATGCATTCCTAGTCCAAGCGAAACCTACCACTGGGATTGGGATAGGCGCATTTTGATTTAAGATGAAGTGATGTTATGAAGTGCGGCACAATGCAACATTAGCCGCACCCTTAGCTTCCCATAAAATTTTAAAGGGTAAATACGGGTCATGGAAGGAACGAAACGTCATATAACATGCTCGAGAAGAAAGTAAATGCTATTAATTGAACCCATGTAGCCACACTGGAACATATAGTACTTCGTAACCTCAACCTTTGGACTCTACTAGCCACACATAATGTAAATTATAAACACGGGACTGTAGAAGGGACAAACAAACGACCTAAGGGCTACGATTATTCTGCCAAATTATTTTGAACCATTCTGTACTGCTTTTAAACTTATTTGGAACCATTCTGTACCGCTTTTGCCAAAGCGATGAGATGACATTACATATTCCTGCTGCTGTCCAGGGCATTTACTTCTCTTTCGCTTGTTTCAATACCAGCCTCGTTGACGGATGCGAGAACCAAGGAGTCTGCTGGTGGCCGTGGCCCCCTTGGGCCAAGCAGTAGACCTGACCCAAGCTTTCCCGGTGGCGGCTTGCCCTCCGGCGGATACTTCGACGGTTCATTCAGTGCAGGCCCATTAGGCGGAAGACCAGCAGCCGGAGGGTTTGTCCGACGACCATTTGGTGGCGAACCAGGTGGAGCTCGTGGTAGCTCAATTGCAACAGGTCCCGGTACTTTCAACAGTGATTTCCCCCATAGAGTACCGGGATATCCCGCAGGAGAAGCTGAAGGCAATTTTGGCTCCGCACCATCCAACTCGGGACCCTTTATTGGAGATGAAAACTTCGGCCCCGCCAGCAAGAGTGGACATGGAAGCTTCATTTTGGGCATGGGAAGCCCAGGAGGATCCCCTGGTTTTGGCGAGGGACAGGGAGCATTAAGCAGGCCTTCTGGACCAAGTGCTGGATTTGGGCAACCCAACCTCGGCTGGGGAAGCGAATCTGGACATTCCCACTCTAGGCCTGGAGAAACTGCTAGAAGTTACGGCCCTGCCTCGGACGGCGCACCGGGATTTCCCGGAAGCTTTTCGAACGGTCCCGTCTTTTACCCGAGTGCCCCACGAGGCGGCTACTATCCAGTATTTTTCTTTGGTTATGGAGGACCCCACCATTATGGCCAGCGCTATGATGCCTATGGATATGGAGGCTTGCATGAATTGAGCAAGCATGACAGGTACGGCCAGAGACAGTTCAATGGTCTGTATCAACGATACTAATAGATCGGCAACTTACAGCTTCTTTAAAGGAGCGGTACCACAAGCGTTCGACAACCTCACACATGGCGCCCTCTTGAGGGGACTCCCAGAAATCAATTTCAGTGTGGCAACGTACTTCGTTGGGGACTTCCTGGTTAACAGAACATTCACTATACTCCTCGGACCTATTTGATCCGACGTATTTTTTAGGTCTGCGAAGTGACATAAACAAGGCTCCGTCACTTTCCGCCTCGTAGCGCGCTTTTCTAATTATCCATCGCGCTCTCCGGCATCCCTAACCTCCACGGCACATGCCTTGTACACAAAATACCTCACATTAGTCATTAAGCGGTGCTTGAGCACTCCTTGTGATGAAGTGAACTCCAAAACATCAGTGCACAATTACCGGACGCGCCCTTTCTACATCATTATCTTTATTGTAATAAAAATTGGCCGCGTATCTGCTCTTTTCGTTGCAAATGTCGTCAAAAGACGATAGTCTTTATCGACTTTTGCCAAGTAAATGCCTCCCTTCGCTTTCCCGCTCACCTCTCATGTTGTTCCTGTTGCGTCACGCTCCTCCGAAGGTAAAGACGCCAAAGGTTTGCTTAAATCATTTTAAATTTCCCCCGTTCCACTGCTCCAGGCCAGGTGTCTCAATGCCAACGCTGCCGTACGGCGTAGACGCGTGTGAATCGAGGCGCCCTACTTCAACGTTTATAGAACCGCGTTTCCCTAGTCCACGTGCGTTCCAAGCAGAACGTGGAACCTATCTAGTGGAACCTTTCGTAACTCTTGCCACTTGATTTCTTCAAATGCCGCCAGAAGCTATATGGCGCGGGCGACAGCAGGCGACGGCGGAGTGATAATTTTTTTCTTCAGTTGATGAAGTACTTAATCTCGCCAAAATCAAACATGTACGATTTTTTATAAAGGAACGCTGCAAATATCACTTCTGTATTAATTTCTTGTCTTATATATGCGTAATGTCTTGTTGTTCTTCAACAATATTGACAAGTATGAACATTACACCGGACTTAGACGGGCACATTTAGCTGTGACTATATAAGACTATTGCGCAGGCATTGTTTTACTTTGTCCGGGTGGCTGAATCGAGTCACAGACAGACAGACGGACGGACAGACAGACAGACAGACACACAGACAGACCAAAATTTCTGGGTTTAAGTAGCCCAAGAAAGACTATCGTCTTTAAAAACTTTATTGGGGCACTTAAGTCTGCTGGCGAACGCCTGGTGATACTTATCAAAGGGAGATGCGTTCCATAGCACGAGGTGTTGGAAAAAGAACGTCCTGGTGTGCGTGTACTATTCACGAGTGGCACCTTTAACGTTGCACGCTGTTGAAAATACGATTTGCGAGGCTTTCTAAGCGCGAGGCCTCCGTGTGCGTGTGTTTGTTCGTGGCTTCTTTGTTTGTGGGATTGGTTGTTTCTTTTTTGTCTCCGCAATGCTTCAACTCGTCAAGCTGCAGTTCTCAATTTTGAATTTGGCCTCTCTTGTCTCGTCGTAATGGGGAGCAGTGTGCCGTACGAAGAATGATGACGAGAACGCAGGCGAGAATAAAATCGGCGGTAGCGAGTGGCAAACATCACAGGTCAAGAGCGTTCCCAAAATATGCAGTTGTACTTCTCGCCGTCGGCACTCAAGAGAAATAAAATTCGCTCATATCTTTCACAAAATTCTGTGTCCCCACTTATGTCATGTACTAAAAAGCGTCACTGGTCTTCCATCGTCACTGAGTGGAACTTTGGCTCGTGATTTTAAGGGGAAGCTTTATATACCTCTCATCGTGGCTTATCGAGGGGCTTCTATTGCTGCTGTTCCTTGGCCGAAAGCGATAGGTGCTCGGCGGCTCCTCCTTCGCCCGGTGCGTCTGCTGCAAGAAGGATCATCCGGGGTTTCTCACAAAACCCTTGGATACCGCCGCCTCCGCCATATTCCCCTGTAGGCACGGAGCGGCGGAGCTTTTGTAGGTTTATTTATTGCCGTGCGCTTGTAGCTGGCGCATGAAGAGTAGGATGGCAAAATATTAAAAAAAGCACGTAAATACCTGCTAGAAAAATTGCTCAAGAACGTTCCCGCAGCGTCCAGGACATCCAGGCCCGAAAGAAGTGTTACGCAGAACAGGAACAGGAAATAGGGCCATGTAGTGAATGTGCTGAGTTTAATTTTTATCGCCATCATCGCCATCATTGTGCATTTATATCACACTAAATAAAACTTAACACGCGCAGCTCTTTTGGGAGTTATCCTAGAGATGCGAAGTGATTTCGAGTTATCGTCTGGTGTTTGTCGTCATATGCGGCGGCAGGAACGCTGCCGGCGAATCGTGAGACCTGTGAAACGCGATCACAGCGCACAAACATTGATTATGCCAGCACGAGAGGACAAAAGAATTCTGATTGTTAGCAATTTTAGCGCTGCGTCAAATCTTCCAGGGGAATTTGGCGTGATTCAATAGAGAGACATGTTAAAATTAAGCAAACACGACATTTAATTCATATTATATGCAGCATTTCTTACTTTGTGATTCTTGTCTTTCTTCTTCTTTCTCCTGGATCGGCGGGAAATATTTCCCGTAACTTGTCGAAGTGATTTGACTGCCCTTTTGAGACGTAGGGCTGCAACTACAATGGCAGACGGTACACGGGCTTCCGAATTCGTGTCCGAGGAACTTTTTTCTGAATTGCTTGTCGCGAAAGTTCTCTCGCTGCCGTTTGGGATGACTGGCCTGGACACGTTATTGACGGTGGAACCCCACGACATGGCCACGCATAACCTAAACTTGTTCACCATCCAACTGAGGCCTTGAATTCCCTGTGACGATTGGTATTTAGCTATTGTACGATGCTTGCGTCGTCCTTATCAGAGTTAGATCTCTGGTCACAATGATGTTCTGTATCACCTGCTTGTATTTGCGCGCTTGCTCTGTACTGCGGCCTGCCATGTATCTTCGCTGCCTGGCAGCATTGGCATGCCTCTTCTCTCGTTCCGTCTTTGTTAGTAGAACGCGCGACAATGTGTGTCCCCTTCAGCTCTTTCTTTACCTCACGAAATGCATTGCTGTCGCTCGGTATTTCTGCGCCTCTGTTATTAACACGATGGTGTTTTATGCCCGGGTACACCAAAATCTGAGTGACGTCATATTCGTCACGGAAGTGACGTCGCCCGAAAAAGTGCCATTGATGCGGCCACTCCCGGACTCGAACCCACGAGCTGTCTAGCCTCTCGCCGCAACGTGGCGCTCTACCCACTGCGCTATCAACGGAGACGAGAGCCGCTGTACGAACGTATCTTATGTCCTTCCCTATGACTCATTCCGATGGTGCTGCCGTCTAGGAGAGGCGAAGCGAAGTAGCGCATCATGACGCTAATGAGCGCCGGCACTTGGCGCCTCGATGTCAGCGCCTTCGCGTACGGGGGACGCGCGTGAATTGAGGCACCATCCGCTTTCGCATTGTTCCCATGACTATCATGTGTTTCAGGCTGCTGTTTCTGTGCATGTCATTTTTGGTTTTGTTGACCCGCAATAAACCGGTTATTTTTTGTTTGTTTGTTTCTTCGGTGTCGGCGTCACTTCGTCTGGCGGTTCGCGAACCCTTCGCACCTGAAGGAGGTTCCTCTAACATTCAACTGCTATGTGAAAGCAATTTTCACTTTCGGGTTTTACCGATTCCTATGAAAGAAGGATCAACCACAATTTTTACTAGTGTGGTTGTCTCAGTGCCATTGCAGTGGAAACAGCGTTGACGCCTACAAAAGGTCAGGGAATGATCGAATGGCATGCACAGATATGTAGGGATCGCCTGCGTTCCTCTCAGCCACCTAATCACTATCACGTAACTGCATGCGCTCTTGTCACTTGAATACCAGCTCAAGGGTTAGAAGCGCGTCATTGCGTCATCACCGTTGCTATGACTGGGTGCAGCGTTGCTATGGTAAGGTTACTATGGCTGCAGCGTCTCTGTAACTGCAGTGTTGCTATGGTTCTGAAACGCGATAGACGCAGAGCAGTTTTGTGTACATTTTGAGAACGAACCGGTAGTGTAAGGTTTCGCCAAGATTATTACATCGTTGATTTGTAAAATGTAAGAAAACGAAATAAAGAAATAGAGAGAAAGAAAACGAACCAGTGATGTAGTGAATTAAACGCGTGCATTAAAACTCAAGACATTTCTAATTTCAAAGACTTTAGACTGTATAAGGCGAAACTTTCTGTGCATCGTTGATGGCGTTCGATGGCGCGCCAGAATGCCCTTCAGGAAATACAGCTTTACACAACGGGAGGGAGCATTATTATTATTATTATGAAGAAGAAGAAGAAGAAGAAGAAGAAGAAGAAAACGCTGCCCGTTTGTCGGAATACAACCTGGGTTCCTCTCGTTATGAAGCCGTCGTGTATCCGATTGTGCCATTCCGGCACGGTGGAAGCAGTTTGGATTTTGTGCTTTGACTTTTTTTTAGAGAGCGTTTTTATGGGGTGCGAAATAGTGACGAGGGAAGGGTTACAGGCGGAAAGACAGGCTTTCTCGTTGGTTAAAATAAAAACACCTCGCATTGAAAAACCCACGGTTATGACATTTTGGCAGCGTGGCCGAGAAATGTGACAATCCTCTTCACGAGTATAGAATCTCCTGGTCAGAGCGCGACCACTCCGAAATGGCGAAACGTTCTTCGCTTTTCAGATCAGTGCTAAGCAGCGCATGCGTCGTGGTACCGGTGCCGATAGACACCCGGCGTTGTATACAAATCCATGCACACAAGGCGGCCGGCGCTCGCTCTTGCCAAGAAACACGGAGACGATCATCATGAAGCACCAAACCCCGAGCGTGGACTCCCGCCTACTCCACCTGTGGGAGGCATGTAGGAGCCTTACAAAAGGGTGGAAGCGGCAAAGACACGATCGTTGCCTTCGCAAACGCATCAAAGAGCTTAACAAGACAGCGGTAAAATACGCCAAAGCACTCTGTAGAGAAAATTGGCTTGAATTTTGCGACGGCCTTCAAGGCACACTGTCAACCAAGACCCACTTACAAGCAAGAGCGAAACTAACTGCAGCTTAGTTGGCACTCTCAATAACTACAAGGGCGATGCTCCAGCACTAATAAACGCACTCAAAGACAAGTACCTTCAGACAGACCACTCAGGCACCTTTCACGTCACTACACGGGGCACCCCAACGACAGCTTAGACCGGCCCGTCCTTCTTAATGAACTCAAGGCAGCGATAGCCGAGTGTAAAAAAATTAAAGCCGTTCCACTCAACCTGAAAGCTGTCGGAAGTGCAGAGCAGTGATTCGTCATAATGGGCTGTAGTGCCGTATTCCGCTCACTGCTACCACCCAATGCAATTCAAATTCCCGGCCTCTGCTGTGCTCGCCTGCTCCCTACCAGAAACAGCGCCAGTGAAAGTTCTGTTCTTTTTGGGCTTACTTTTTTTTCAGCACGTCCCGGCGTCGCACTGCCACTTTCTTTCGCTTACTATCGTAAAAACCAACCCAACGAGCGTTCCTAACTAAATGAACGCGGGCGCTGCGGGTTAATTACGTATATTTTGCCTCAAATATATCTGCAGTTTTCTTTGCACTAAACAAGGGGAATATGCATGACAAGCGTCGGCGGTTCACGAGTTTAAAATGGTTATGACGATTTAAACCGCTTGGTTTTCGAAACCTCTGCGGGACGCCCTACGACGGGTCTACGCCGGGGTCTACTTGGGTCCGTTATCTCGCTGCGCCACCTGATTCCGGCAGTCGCTTGACATCGAGTGTTACAGCGAGCTACGACAAGACGAACCCTAAAGTGTTCTGCACTTAAAAAAAACAGCTCCCCTGCACCCTACAGCGCAACGTACAAACTTTTAAACAATATGGAGGACGACTCTCTTGCCTTCCTCCTCGAACACCTAAACTCAATCTGGGCCTCCGGCACCCTACCTCCTTCATGGAAAGCAGCAGGGGTACGATTCGTTCCGAAACCTGGCAAATCCACCCATGTGGATAACCTTAGACCCTTATCCCTTACGTCCTGCGTGGGCAGGTGATGGAAAGGATCGTCCTCAATCGGCTACAGAAACACCTAGACGATACCGAGCTCATGTCCACGCCCATGTTTGGCTTCAGACGAAACCTCGGCACTCAGGATATACTCATTCAACTAAAGGAGCTGGTACTCAAACAGGCCACCCGAAATCCCCCTAGGGCAGTTTTGCTCCTCTACCTGAAAGGGCCTTCGACAACGTTACTCATTGCAGCATATTGGCTACCCTTATTGCCACCGATTGCGAGAAACGAATTTATTCATGCACCAGAGACTTCCTATCCAATTGTATGGCGACACTCAAGATTGGCACAGTTACATCCGATCCCACCCGGTTTGGTGTCCGCGGTGCCCCTCAGGGGTCTGTGCTCTCTCTGTCGCTCTTCATCCTGGCCCTACTGAACCTTCTTAAAAGACTGGCGGATATACCAACTTTAGGCCATGCCCTGTACGCCGATGATACAACCCTTTGGACGGGGAAGGGGTCCCTCGGAGAGATCCAAGACGCGCTCCAAAAGGCCGCGGATGTAGTACTCCAATACGCTAAAGCCTGTGGTCTCCAGTGTTCATCGCAAAAACCAGAGCTCCTTGTCATCCGCCCTCAAGCCAAACGACACATCAAGGAAGACATTCAAATACTCCTGGACGGCCAGGCCATCACTCGAAGCCCCAGCATCAAGATTCTAGGCCTACATCTCCAGACCAACACCAAGAGTGACGTATCCCCTCAGCACCTCAAGCACAGCATCAATCAAATAATACACATGATCAGACGAGTTGCCACCTAGAGGCGAAGCCTCAATGAAGCCGATACCCTTCGATTAATTCAAGCTTTTGTCCTCTCGAGAATCACTTACGTCACCCCCTATCTTCCTCTCAGCAAGGATGGCATAAAATGCTTCATATAATAATTAAAAAGGCGGTCAAGCAGGCCATTGGGCTTCGCATGAGTGTACGGCGAGTCTGCTTTAATGGGGCTCCACAGCACCATGGAAGAGCTGATAGAGCGGCACTTTTCAAACCAGAAACTCCGACTGAGCAGGACTGCAGTGGGTCGCCGCATCCTTCACCAGATTGGCTGGGCAGCACAAGATGTCACTCCGCGTGATGTACTCCCGGACTCTTGGCGACGAGAACTAAAGGTGCTCCTTTTACCTCGAAATATAAACCCATCACACCACGAGGGCCACCGACAAGCACAGACTCAAGCGCTCAACACCGCCCTCGGCGGGGATCACGCGGTTATCTACACAGACGCCTCCCAACATCGAGGGCAGCAGTACGCTATCATCGTGGCTACCACCAGAACCAACTTCCTTGCGTGTGCCTCAATAAAGACCCAAGACATGACGCCAGCAGAAGAGGCAGCCTACGCCTTGGCTCTTACTAAACCAGGGGTTCGGAAGGTAGTCACCCATTCCCAACAAGCCTATCGAATTACCAGTCGGGGTGGGTGTCACGAGCTGCACTGCGTGTGTTAAAAAACCACTCCCCAACCGGTTCCATTCAGCTCATCTGGGCGCCCGCTCACGCTTCCACGGAGTGAAATGAATACGCCCACTAACAAGCCTGCGCTTTTACACCCAAAGCTATGGAGCTGCACGAGGACAGTAACCCGCTTGTCACGTTCAGGCACATAACCAAACATTATCGCCTTCAGAAACAGACCCTACCACCTCCTCCCCCCCCCCCCCCCCCCCCCCCCACCCTGACCTACGAGGGAACAACAAAAAGTACCCTGGGGTTCATACAATCCGGCTCCTTCCACGCCCGACGCGTCTTCACTCAATGTATCCGAATAGCCACGACACTGCATGTAAATTTTGCTCAGAAGTAGGAACACCCTGCCACATAATCGGGGTGTGTGACTTTAGCCTTGAGCACCCTTCTCTCTTCCCTTCAACCGCCCTACAAGAACAATGAGGGATATTGCTGTCCGGCCCCTGCCTGCTTACCCAGCTTCAGCCGGTGGACGGAGCACAGGCGGCGCGGACTGCATATGGGCTACAGTGAAGAAGGAGCCACTCCCCTGGGCCGCCCTCTGGCCCGTTCAGGAATCTCGATAAAAGTATTTCCTACTCCTTCTGCTCACCCAAAAATACCGTAAAAACCCGCGTATAATACGGACCCGCGTATAATACGAGGTGTAATTCTGGGACATCAAACTCAGAAAAAAAAAATTCATCCGCATATAATGCGAGGTAAAGAGCACAGAAAACATTTATTTGCATAACAGTTACCATTCAGTCATTGTCAGTTTTCGCTGGCACTGTCTCCCGACGTCCGTTCCGTCATCGTCAGGTTCGCTGCCGCTGTCTCCTGAAGTCGCCTTGTCGGAAATGTCTTCCCACATAAAGTGGTCCTCAGTGCCATCAAGGGCGTTCGAGATGCCGCATTTCTTAAGACTGACGAGCTCCTCTGGGATGCTGGCCCACGCATCCGCGATCCAGCCACAAAGCACCGCTGGAGAAGCCCGCGTCAGCCATCCGGTAGCTGTCACTTACGGGTCTCCTGACCTCATCCACTCTTGGTAGCAGGACCTGATGCAGTCTTTGAAAGGCTTGTTGATGCAAACGTCTAGCGGTTGCAGCTGGGATGTCATTCCTCCTGGAATGACAATGAGTTCGGTGCGGGGTTCGCGCAACAACTTCTTCACGGAATCAGCCAGGTGGCAGCGAAAGGCGTCCAACACGAGCACTGACGGAACCCCCAACAGTGCTCCAGGCCGCCGACACCACACAGATTTTATCCAGTCAAGCACCAGTTGCTTTCTCCCCCCGCGAATGCTGCCTTCGGTGACGCCGAACTGCCGTCCTGCGGCGCAATTCCTGATGGTCTCGGCACATAAAATAACTTTTCTTTTAATTGCAGCCGAATACTGCCTTCGTGCACCCGACATCGTGATAGACTTGCGGTGAACGTGCCGATCCTTCGCGTGGTCAAAACAATCAAAATGGCGCCGGCTGAGATAACATGGAGAAACAGCAGCCAGCTAACGCCACCGCAAAATGGCTCACCCCCCGCTGAAACCGAAACCGAAAGTTCAAATTTTCGGCTGAAAACTTTGGGATCCATATATAATACGAGGCACAAATTTTACATAGTAAAATTTGGAAAAAAACCTCGTATTATACGTGGGTTTTTACGGTAGTACACCGTATAAAACTATCCTCCCCCCGCCCTATAATTTCTAACCGTAACTCTAAAACCAAGAACGTCACCTAAACAATGATAATGCTTAGTCGCTAGTAGTCAAAAGTTGCGTTCAGTTTACCTATGCTAAAGTGCAGATTTGTAGAAGGATCAGCAGTCCAATTCATAGACGACGTTCCCGGCGCATAATCAAGGCCTTGAATGAGCTTGACACCTATTTGAGTCCACAAAACTGAGCCAAAAATGGCATGGTGCTGAACATGCCTAGGGGGTGAAATGGCGCGAATATCAGAAAAAGCTGCGTGATGGGTGTTTGTTTCGGTAGGGCAGATAGAAGCTGGGGCAACAACCTGCTGTATGTCTAACCGTTATCGTTATTGCCAGAACCGCTTTGTTGTCCCGTTGGGTGTTCTGCGCCGCTGCTGCCTTGCACAAATGTTGTCATTCGCGTGGGCCTTAGCGAGGACATGCTATTAGAGTATTATTGCAATTAATCCTTCACACAGACCCGCCGCGGTGGCTCAGTGGCTAAGGCGTTGTGCTTCTGAGCACAAGGACGCGGGTTCGTTTCCCGGCCACGGCGGTTGCTTTTCTGATGGAGGCGAAAGCGAAAAACGCCCGTGTGTACGAGATTTTGGCGCACGTTAAAGATCCCCAGGTGGTCAAAATTTATCCGGAGCCCTCCACTACGACGCGTCTCATAGCTCATGGTGTAGCTTCGGCGCGTTAAACCCCCCGATCGAACATAATCGAATCCTCGACATAGTTCCAGAACCAAGGCAGTCATTGGTAGCATTTTTTACGAAAGCTATTAAATTAGATTTGACCCCGCACCGAGAAGACGTGCAGTTTGTAGCGTGAGATATGGCACAGTTCGTTTATTCCTCAATTTGTGCTGGAAAATTGGATCTTATCTTCCCTCCAATTATATTCCTCAAAACGATGACGTTATCCTATTTCATTCTATTCCGTGTTGGCAATGTTCTGAAGTAAGGCGAAATCATCCTGGTTCAGTAGTGGGAGCTCTACTGTACTGCTCTCGTGATGTCCCCTGTAGGCTACGCCGTTTGTACGTTTTCAATAAGGGGGCCTGTTTCAACAAAGTAGAATTTCGTAGTTTCAGCCCGTTCAAAACAACTGTATTTCATGCAAAGAAATCTTCTTCGAAAAAAAAAAAAGAACTGACAGCCTGAAGTTTTATACGTGTCACTAAACATGTCGTCGTCTCCTGTCGTCGTCGTCGTCGTCTCCTGTAGTCACGGTACTAAAACACCGGGACAATCGTTTTCCATCACCTCGCGCTAGAACGTTTCATGCTTCAAAGACACAAGACATAGAGCAAAGCTGTATAACTGTCCCCCACTCTCGTCTCTCTCTCCTCTTTCTTTCCTCTCTTCCTATCCTTTGAAACCCCACTACCCTTCCCTGGACTGGGTTGTATGAGGGTGAACTCCCCGTTGAGTTCAAAAATATCCCCTTTTTTTTTCTCTTTCGGCCTTTGTTAATAAAATACCACCACCACCACCTCTACCCTCCAACGGTTTTATCTCCGTGGACGAAAACGCCAAGGCGCCAAGAATACACTTATACCTTGCATGCTTCGCCCTACCCAAGTTTAACGTTACTGTTTAATCTACGTTGGTAGAAACGCCAAGGCACCAAAATACACTTATCTACTGCATGCATCGCCCCTACCCTGGTTTCACGTTATTGGGGATGACCCGGGATTTTTTTTGCCTCTGGGGGCAGGTAAAGTAACTGGGTGCGTAAGCGTGAGGCGAGCTTAAACACCTACCTTTCTACTCATAAATAACATACAATTGAAAAATCAAGGGAAAAGCGCACTGCGTGGAAAGATAGAAGGCAGGTTGGCATTTACAGTGTTGCATTTTATTTATTACTTAGTAAATATGGTTTCATTGATCTGTATTGATGTTGACTTGCCTTGGTATTGATTCCGAAGGTAGCAGAATTCGATATGTTCGAATAGTCTGCTGTTTTTTTCGACGAGATACAGGCGCCGCATTTTTTCGCGTATTTGCTGAACGACTGCAGGAAAGAAAACCAGGGCAATGCGTCCCCGCTAAAGCTGTTCGCCGCAGTATATGTAAATTGTGCCACGCACAGAGCGCCTATCACGTGTTGTTTACTTGCCGAATGGGGGCATAACGGGTGCCTTTTGCATTTAATTACTCATTATAGCTAAATTGGGCCACACGTTCTCAACGCTCCGCTAAAACAAGCTGCCAAGCTGCAAGAGGTCAGCTTGATTTTAGGAAACTAGGCTAGTGTACTGGTTTGTTGTTGTTTACAAACAGGCTATCGAGAGTTCGGTCCAGTTCTTCCTTTATTCTGTTTCGCGGTCCTAAAATTACTCACCTTTACACCTAAAATTACATCTTATTGTTCTGGCTACTTGTTAGTGAGTGAGTGAGTGAGTGAGTGAGTGAGTGAGTGAGTGAGTGAGTGAGTGAGTGAGTGAGTGAGTGAGTGAGTGAGTGAGTGAGTGAGTGAGTGAGTGAGTGAGTGAGTGAGTGAGTGAGTGAGTGAGTGAGTGAGTGAGTGAGTGAGTGAGTGAGTGGAGTGAGTGAGTGAGTGAGTGAGTGAGTGAGTGCATCTGAGTTGAGTGAGTGAGTGAGTGAGTGCAGTGAGTGAGTGCGTGTTTGCGTGAGTGAGTGGTGAAGTGAGTGAGTGAGTGACGTGAGTGAGTGTTGACTGCTGTGGTGCTTTGACGTTTTGAGTGGTGCGTGCGTGCGTGCGTGCGAGTGAGTAGTGAGTGAGTGAGTGAGTGAGTGAGTGAGTGCGTGAGTGTTGAGTGAGTGAGTGAGTGATGTGGTGAGTGAGTGAGTGAGTGAGTGAGTTTGTGGTAGTGAGTGAGTGAGTGAGTGAGTGAGTGAGTGAGTGAGTGAGTGAGTGAGTGAGTGAGTTGGTGAGTGAGTGAGTGAGTGAGTGAGTGAGTGAGTGATGGTGAGTTGAAGTGAGTGATCAGGGTTTAAAAGGTTTAGAAAACTATGTATGTATCACCAGTTAAGAAATTCCTCCGGGCACTTAAGTCTGTTTGCGGTTTTGAAAGCCTTGCGGTACTTATCAAAGACTTATTGTTGCACTGCATTTTCGTCTCTTTGTACTCTTCCCTTTCTTTGCGTTTTTGGTGCGAATTATGTACTTTGACTAACTGCTTTGCAGCTTCATCATTTTTGCGTTTCTTTCTTCTCTTCCTTCTTTTTTGTTCTGTAGATACCGCTATAATCAGAACGATAAAAAATAAGCATAAACGAACGTATAAATTAGGGCAGGGGTCAACACCTAATTCGCGAGGCGTGATCCATCCGGCTTTAAACTGGGTCACAGCATGCTTAGCTGAACTCTTATGTCGATACGTCGTTTGATATGAATGAGGCCACAAGCAAGGATAAACGCGAAGGTTGCGTCACAGAAACCGCTTTTGAATGAGCGGATATAACTGGAACCGTCGCGGGCTCCACTCCCAACACAACAGGAAGGCTCAAGATAGCTAACGGGTACGTATGAAAGGATTAGCAATGAAATCTATAACGCGGCAGCTTTCACGAGCGGGTATACGGAAAGTGTGCGTCTGCGAAATCCCCTCTCATTGTGGATTTTTGAGGCCATTTTCATGGGCTTGACTTTGTAGTGCTAGTTTTTTAATCTTTTTCCAGCATGTGTTTTAGCGCCCGAATCATTACGTAAATTATACCAGGTTTTCTTCTACGCACTCCTTACAAAGGAGCCAGGATTCCTGTTCCTTTAATTAGTAGTCCACCGGGAGGGCGTAAAAATGTTTGGGAACGATATATAGCTCCCGGTTTTAAAATAGATGGGCTTTACAGTCCTCGAGGGCGGCGTTGAAATCGCGTTCCGATACGCATACACTGAAACAAATAGAATAGGAGTGCCCCTAAACTGAAACCATGAAGCGTATAAAAGCCTTTAAAGAGAAACTACAGTGCAGAAACACATTTGCTTTCATTCGTTGAATACAGTGCCGCGGATGTAAATCTACCACTCGCGAATACTGCTGTTACTTCTTAACGTAGCAAACGCCAAAAGCATCAAAAGCGTCAAGACGGGTATCGCTGCCTGCATTCACTTTCCAGCGCAACAATTTTTGTGACGTCACGAAACTCGAACGTTGAAGCGCGTGATTGGTGCAGCTCCCCTCAGCATTTTTTCCCCTGAAACAAACAGTTAGAATGCGTTTCGGAAAGTTTGTTTCATTTCAAGTGTTTTTACAGAAAATCGCTTAGACGAGCAGCACCAATTCGCACTTCAACATTCAAAATTCGTGACGCCACAAAAATTGTTGCGATGGAAAGTCAATGCAGCGGACGATATACCTTTTCTTACGTTTATGGTGTTTTCTGCATTTTTTTAAGTAACAGCCGCTGCCGTGAGTGGTATGTCTGCATTCATGGCACTGTTTTCTACCGAGAGAGTCAAATTTGTTTCTACACTTTAGTGTCCCTTTAAGAGAGGCCTTTGTTCTGCAATATGCACCGTTAGGGTGCCGATGATGTTGATGCCGATCAGCGTGTCTCACCTTTCTTACTGCCTGCTTTTCCAGGAGAAAATGAAGCTTGTACTCTTGCTTGTCTGCGTCGGGGCTCTTTTCGAACAGATAATCGGAAAAGAAGGTAAGCGGTGAAATTATTGAGCTTCGTCGTTCGTGGTCGTCTCCGCAGACGATGTCTCATTTATTCAAAAACGTGCCCCAGGTCTATAACATGAACGTGTGCTAGCGCACTAAGAAGAGCACAGTAGCACTCTTTTTTCCGTAAAACCCTCTGGGACCACTTGTTGTCGAACATTTGGCTAGCAACAGGAGATAGCCAAAAATTAGAAACCCGTGCTCTGCAGAATAAAAGAAATGGGTCCTGATTCTTTGACAAAGATAAATTCAAGGCTTAACATCCCCTCCTAGATTATAGTAATGTACCTTGCAAGAGTATAGTCTGACCGCTATTAGAGTGGTTAGTGGCTTCCAGGGCACCCCTGTCCTTAAAGAGCTAGGAGCTTATTGTGTGTAGGGGGCAGTCACCGCTGGACCGATACCTCTCCCGCTTAGGCCTAAGCCATGAGCAAACTCGCAGTAGCAACCTGGCCCTACAGTTTCTTTTGAAGAAAACTGCCTGGTGCAAGCGCGTTTTATATTTTCTTGTAGCAGGGCCAGTTGCCAAGCTTTCAGAGTGCCCCCCAAACATTCAGCAACCATCACTGGTGAGCCCGGCTGTACCTATCTATACTGAGTCAGTAGAGCTCACTAGTGTTATTAAAAAGCGTATTTAGGGGCTCTAGTGCTCACCCAATTACAAAAGATAAAGCGCTAATGAATCCCGTGATAAACGAGATAAAGAAAAACCTAGTATCAGTGGGGCAGTATCTATCGCCCTAAACCGCAACGCTTCCTCCTTCGGTAGACTGGAACCAAGCAATCTGCCAAACTTAGGGGGCGCCCCTGTTCCAAAATGTTGCAAAATTAGGAAGCTGCCCCCTAGGTGAAAACCGATCTCATTATAAATCGAACAAAGCAGTAATCAACGTAATCATAAACAAAACTTCTGATAGCATGCAAGGTTTATATTTTTGTAACGACCGTGTCTTTCTCAAATTTCCAGTGTTGCTCATAAACATCAAAGACCGTAAAAATGGGTGACAATTACTACATAAGGAGCTGTTACTTTTCTCTCTTTTTTAGCGACACCAGCGAGAAACAGCTTGGAAGAGAACGGTAAGCGCAGCGCACCTTCGCACATTTATTTCCGTTTGACAAGGTTAAAACGCCCAACACAGGATATAAAATGCGAGCTTGATATCTCCTGCTTCTACAGTTTTCGTGTTTCTAATTTACAACTTTGTTCAAATTGAAACAATTAAAAATGGCTACTAGTAGATAAAAATTAGGGCAAATTTAACTGTTCCTCGTTTCCTTTTATTGCAGGAAACTAGATGATGCTGGTGAACCTGACAAAGGGAGGTGCAACAGATAGCATGTTCATTTTCGCCGGAAATTGGCTAAAGCGTTGTACATGTAAGCGCCTTTACAGTACAGGCGTCCAGAGGAGCAACAATACTTTCCACTCTGCTGCACAATCACTTTCCGGAGATAGGAAACGCAGGCAACGCAAGCACAACTTGAAGAATTGAAGCAATAGTAATAGTAGTCGAGTACTCTTAATTTGAGCGAGGGAATAAAAAAAATGTGGTTGATCCTTCCTTCATAGGAATAGGTAAAACACGAAAGGGAAATGTGCCTTCACAGCATCAGTTGAATGTTTATTCTGCATCGATATCAACTTGTATTGTACATCGCTATTTATACTTCGTCGGTACGACACCGTCGCACGCATCAACATTAGGCACTGGATTGCACGCACTGGATTGCACTGGATTGACACTGGATTGAACTCACGGTCCGCTGCATCGAAAGATATGATTTACGGGGCTGTCTTGTGGGTGTGCTTGGCGAGCGACGACCTGCGGGCGCGTCGCTTTCGCAAATGTGCGGCCACTACGTTCCTGCTCCGTGGAGTGTACGGCAGTTGGTTGCGTTGCGACGAGCTCAGCTGGCGCCAACTGTGGGCGCTCATTGGCATCGGGATGCACTACTTCACTTCACCTCTCGTAGTCGGCAGCACCATCTAAATGGAGGATGTTATAGGAAGGATAGTATGGTGCGTTCATTGAGCTGTCGGTGCTTCAGCTCATAGCGCAGTCGGTAAAGTGCCTCAGGCATCCCGTTTGCGGCGACGGAGTTGCCGGCTCGAATCCTAGGCGCATGCAGCCACGACAATGGAAGTTTTTCTGGCGATGTCACTTCCGTGACGGATATGACGTCAGTCAGACCTTGGTGGATCCCGGCATAAAACACTTTCGTGTTAAAATTTGGCTGACAATTACGATACTCCCTAATGCGAAATTTGAGCGCCGACCGCGAAAGTCGAAAAGATCGCCTCATCAGCAAACGCACGACGGCGCGCGCTAAACTCTGGCGTTACCTCGCAGCGCGTCGCCGCCGCCGAGCATGTTGCTGCAAATTGTGTTTGAACCTAGCGCGGAAATTTCACGTGGTTCGGATGAGCCAGGCAATGAACAGGGCTATGAAGGACCGATGTACGTGCTGCACGCACGTACAGGGTCGTCCACTCTTGGTTCGAACACGGCGCAGTGTGGCCGTGCTCCGCGGAAGCGCCAGCGCACAAGCCGCGGACATGCATCAAAGCTAAGTCGGAAATAGCTTAAACGGAATTGCCGCTTAAACGAACAGTAGCCTGTAAGTTGGTTGGTTTTGTATTCAGATAACGTAAAGAAACTCCCGGTAATCGGAACTAAAATTTCTGCGTCACCGTGTAAACGGAACCAGAATTAGAACTTCTTGTGATACCTATTGGCATGAAGAATGAGCTTTTTACGGTTCCGGCTGTTTCGTTTAGCTTGTTTTTTTTTTCCTTCCTCCGTGTTTTTTTTAGCCTCGTTGGCCTCGTAAGCCTCGTCTCGTAAGTGGTTAGCCGTGTTAGCGCAACGAATGCAACATCGCAGTTCTTGTTACAGTCGTTCGGTATCGATTCAAGACGCCGAGGTTACAGGGCTCAGCTCCTGCCGCCTCGTTCGTGCCATCGTGGTGCTATCGCGCTTCATTACCGCGTTGCCGTCGTCTAAATTCGGTGGCTCGTAAGTATTCGCGAAGTTGAGGCCTCTAGCCTCCGTGAAGATGCAGTTGCAAGGACTGAAACAAAAAATAATTGATGCATCTTGTAGTGCATAGTGACTCATTGTTTCCAAATCAACTTTGGGAATGCTGTGCCTAAGCCTCTTGTAGTTTTCTTGCTTTCTGAAAAACTATCAGCTATATTCACCTTTTAGTGCTTAGAGTTCCATGAAATACCAGTCAAGAGTGTGTACACACATAAATTTGCACCTTTGCACATTCTCTCAGTAAACGGAACTCCTGTTAAATGGAAGTAATTTTTTCGGTCCCTTGAAGTTCCGTTTATCGAGAGTCGACTGTATTTGGAAAGTCATGTTTGCAAACTTTTTCTGCTGTTATGAAGTCACGCAATGATTTCACTTGCATAGAAAGAAATTGCACTATTTGTGTGTTTCCGTTCATATTTGCGCGTTCGCATTTCGTTTATTCAGGACTATACGTACTCCTGCACAGAGAGCAAGTGAACATATATTGTTGTGGCATCTGCTGTAAATGGAGTACCATTAAAAGAATGCATTTTGTTGCAGGCAGAGTTGGGGATCTTGATAAATGGAGGTGAGTAAGCCTTATTTTGTGCGTTTGTGAACAGGTACGCTATCGGCACTACAATATCGATGCAATCAAAAGGGCAGTTGTTGAGTTTGCGGGGAAGGCCTTATTGCTTCAATGTAGAGAAAATAGAGTTCAGGTCGCGCCGATTTCGTTATACCGGTGACAAATGTTACTAAACAACGGCAGCTTGCAGCGCAGCGTAGAAAATCTAAAAAAAAAAAAAATCGTAGAGGGCCACAGCAGCTACAAAGACAGGTGATATGGCACCTGGCAGAACAAATTGTACATCGATTTCTTTAATTTCATTCCACGCAGACTTTGAGTTTATGAACTCATCCAGGATTTATGGTAAAATATTCCCGTAAAAAAGATTCCTTCCTTTCTTATTATTAAGCAGTTCGAAAGGCCAGATGCCACTACGGCCAACATGCCATGTACTTCGGCCTTCAGCCGTCCTACCGTAATTCGTAAAGTGTAGCTTAAAAATGCGTAAGCATTTCTGTCTGACCATGTAACGCTTGATGGGCCGAAATTTCGCCCCATACAGAAATACGGTTATTATTAGTCCCTGGATATTCACATTTTTGTACAATACCGCTTATACTGCCCCTGAAGAATGTATTTATAGCTTTGCTTAGGTGTACAAAAGTGAAACCAGCTTTAACGCGACTCGGTGTGCAGTAGTTATAGCGATACGGGGGTCTTATGAATGCATTTAATATGTATAAGGCCCTCGGGCCTTCATATGCTAATATAAGACAGCTTAAGGGACGGAAAACGTTTATTTATATTTTCTTTAGTGGTTGGGCGGCACTCCACCGGGGACTTGTGCCACGTGCTACAGTTCCCGACGGAGTCAGCAGGGGTGGTACCCTTAATCTAGGGCTCCAACAGCCTCTGCTGCTTTGCGTGCCCGCTGAACAGACCAACGTCACGAAAAACTGAAAGCCTAAACAGCTCTGCTGTTAAAAATTATACTTCAATTGGCCGCTACAAAAACTCAATAATTATGCCGAGTCTAATTTACATGTCCCAATTTTTTCAATTCACAGTGAAGTTGTGAACGTTAGAGAATTTCTCTTTGTTGTCCCTATGCACGCATGTCTACAGAGGGAGTGTGGTCGAAAACAGCTACAGCTCTTGTTTGATCAAAACTACTCCGAAATAATTTATATAAGAAGTTTATATAGAATTATCATTAAGGAAGCTATGTGTATGTCCTTTTATTCAATCCATATCGTAAGTCACCATACATATAACTCAGTAATAGTTATCCACCAACACAGGTTCACTTGTCTCTCATATTCACAGGAGTGGAAGGGCCCTGGACTTTTTATTTTCCTCTAGAGACCTGAGAGAAATATTGCATAACTACAGCAACTGTCCATGGCCAAGCTACTAGTATAAAAGCTTCTCTCCTTCGAACTGTACATTTGCCTAACTTCGAGCTCTGGGTGGTTTTCCTAGTGATCTAAACGCTTATATTCAAACCCACTTCTATGATTTTTCACCAAAGTACATTAAGCTTGACAAAGAAAACAAAGACGGACAGCGGTGTGAGCTCTTGACCTCAAATCCCATAATAAATGTAAGGGACCGCTGTCTTGGTTTCGGACAGCTGTAAACAAACTCGGCCAGTGTAAATTTGAGTTTGAACAAGCAACGCTCTTGTTTTCACGGGCGATGCTGAGACATAAAACACGAAATAAATAAATCGGAAACCGATGTCAATCAATCAGTCAATCAGTCAAACTTCATTTAAGGAAAACAATGGGTGGGGGGGTGTAAGGAACGTAGAGTGGAATATAATCACCAGTCGAACACCAAGTCTAGAGCTTCAGTGGCGATAAACTCTTGCCTTGGCCCTCTCTAGCACATAGAGTTTGTACTGTAGGGAGGTGCTGGCTGGGCTGCTATCCATGATTTAATAGTGATGGGCGAGGGAAAGGAGTGGTTATGTGCTTTCCCCCGAAGGTGAGGACATGCTCATGTTACGTGGAACGGTGTTGCTATTTCTCCGCAGAGCTTGTAGTGTTCGTCCAGGCTTTCATGCGCGGGTGCACTGTCCTTTAGTGAAAATATTAAAGCAGATGTCATTTCCCTTTGTTCTTTACAGCGAGATAACGGAAATCCGGACCGGAACGAGCGTGCTGTAAGCATTACAAAAAATGACAACGAATTTGTTGGTACCCTGTCTCCATTGTGTGCACTGCGATAGCATTTCTGCTGCCGCCGTGTTCTGCCCTTTTCGCTGCTCATTTCAATATTTTTTCCCAATTTCTGCCTTTGTGTTATAAAAATATCGACGTGTGAAACATAACGAATAAGACACCCCTGCTTGACAAAATATCACATGATTTAAGACCTGAACCGCAAATAAAAAGGGAATGCAAGCCGTTATCCGGGACCAAGTGGCTTATGGTATACGACCCATTAAATTATTTTTAAATGTTACAGGTGTCATGCAGACAAAATATGGTTTTTTTTCATTGAAAAGACTGCATTTATTCAACAACAATGAGACCAGTTTTAAAGAAAACTTCCAACAACTAAGCTATATATTGAAGAAAAAAAAACACGAAGCAGTGGCGACTCACCTACCACTTTCACGCCGCGACCTTATGACGTCACAAGGACTTTTCTGTGGTAATGCGGCGGCCGGCCAACCAAAGCCACCGTAGTGGTGTCTCGTGTTCCGTTTAATCGTACCACTTGAATATAAGGTGCAGTTACCACACCGATAAGCTATGTTTTCGTGTTCCCCAGTATTGTGTACATCACTGGTGACGTCATGTGGCACGGACTTTTTTTTTTTCAATATTGCCTATCTTGTTTTCGGTTAAAAAACGCCTTTCTGTGTTGGGCTTGAAACTAGCAGGAGCAAAGTGAGCCCTACTGACGTAGCCCCTTTCTTACGGCTCTTCACGAATCCCGTCGAGCTTCGTTACGAAGTGCAATTTGCGTGAATACTATCGGAAAAACCGTGAATCAATCTGAGTGAACCCTAACGGAAAATCCTAACGGAAAAACAGATTTCCCGTGGGTGCATCGTTATTTTGTGGTTATCTGTCTTATCTACTCTTCGCAGGGTCGCAAAGACAATATGGACGAAGCGACGAAAGAAGCTTTGAAAAAGGCCTTGGCGAAAGGTCTAGAGTTGCTGGTGGAAGCGTTCAATGCTGCCTGCGATGATCGGAAGGGGCATTAAGTGATGACTCACGATGCCTTAACGATTGAAGAACATCGGTTCGGTAGGTCCCATTAAAACGCCCTTCTGTCTCATGGTGTCACTTCTTCGGTTCAACGTTTTTCAGCGACAGCTATCGAGGAATAAAGGGAAAGGGGTTACTGGAGTAACGGCGTGTGTAAGAACGCGCTGGTTCCCGTGCCGCCGAACATCTCCTTGAGGTTGAGGCTGCACGAAAAGGGAATGGAACTCGGACCCTGAGAAGTCTTACAATAGTAGTTATAGCAAAAGTTAGCTGACAGAGAGATAGAGCCACAAGCATGCTAGTCAGTGGTCGCTCGCTCCGTGGTAGTGTGCCGAGCAATCGCGCGGGTTCATCACAGTCAAAGCACTTGATGTAGCTTGACCAAGGCACCAAATCTTGTTCAAGAACAGGCAAAAATGTGCGGCTCTGTGGCTGCATTATCATACGTAAAGACGCTTTCAAACTAAGCCAATTCGTTTCTTGGAGACGCAGATCATGCACTTTCGATGTTCGTGAACTGGCACAAAGGCTCGCTATAATTGTACATGAAACAGGTATTATAGTTCATTGCATCAACCTAAAAATTCCGTCAGTTAGGAGTGAAAACGAGTTTGGTAGGTGTCGCCAGATGCAGAGCGCATGCGCACGGCACAGCTTGCATGGCTGAACGGTCACCAAAGACTGCCGCCCGGGATGCTTGAGCGGGGGGATTCGGGCCGGTTTGGGCACGTTGCAACCCTTAGGGGACATATTTACGAGATGTGGTTAATTTTGCCTATTCACAGATTATAGGCTCGCAGCTACGGGTGCTCCTTAGAGTGTCCAGCATATTACTGTGTATTTTTCTCAAGCACAGACGTGCACGTTTGACTTTGATGCCGACTTCAGGTGTGTATGTGCATGAAGTGTGCGAGATTTGAGGCGCTCCAAACATTCATTTAGTTGTGGGAAGGCTTCGGAAACACATGCTGCTCATTGTCTTTGAAGCAGTTCCAAAGGCGGCATTAAGTTTTCGATTTTTTTCTCTTAATTGTGTATAAAGTTATCAGCTTTTCTATGCACGTTTCCTTTCGTTTGACAGTTATGGCGTCTACCTCTAACGAAGTGACGGAACGACTACGATATAACAGCGACAGCAGGCCGATTCCATGGATTTCAGACCCTTCCGAATTTGGTGCTCTTCCCTGACATGCTTTTTTTCAGCTAATTTTTAAATTGGACTGAATACGCGTGGAGTCTGCAGTACATTCAGAAGGTTTAATCGTTAGTGTTGAACCGGCCCTCATTGATAGTCGAAATGTTTGTTTTGTACCAATATTGCTGTCACTGAGTTTTTGCTGACACTATGCCTTCCCCCTTTGTCGCTGATCAGTACATATAAACAAATAAATGTTTCCCTGCTTTTTCGTAGCTGGCATCATGCCCTTAAAACATTTTTTTCTCCGGGCTTTCATAACTAACCAAGGTTGCTTTTATTCATCTTATGAGTCATATTTACTGTTGATAAGTCATTGTAACCGTTTTAAATTCACCGTGAATAAAGTTCTGTGCTACTACCTTGGCATCTGTTCAATTCCTTCTATCGTTTTCGAAGGAAATTGATGCCAACACCGAAAACTAAATTAGTATTTGGTTCCCTTCATGGGTGAGCTGTACACTGCATGTATATATGAATTGATTAAAAACAATTTGGTGGCCGATTATTTGGAACCAAATTGAGTGCAGCTGGGCAAATAATGGCGAAAACATTGTGAACCTATGACAACCGATGATGCCATGGCATTTGCTAGTGAAGTCATGCCGTTTTGCTTTAATTTGTAGTTTGGCAATGATTACGCATCAGAGCTACACCTCTGCCGCGCCGTAGGGGAGTATTTCGGATCAATTCAGACAGCCTGGGAATCTCGACCCATGTGCACTCATTTTTCGCCACCATCAGAAAAATATCTGTACTCGCAGGAATCGAATCTGCATTCTTGGGATCAAATGCCAAAGGCCGTGGCCACTGAGCCCCCGTAGCGAGTGATGATGTCGTGCCCCCGAGATGATCCTCACCTGCTATTTTAGGCTGTACTGTCCAATACCGTACGCCGGATGACGTTTCGGCCTGATCCGATCGTGCCGTGATACCAGGCGGTTGCTCGTATATGTCCCATCGTTATAATCCAGGATGTTTCGGTGGGTACGCGTATTCATTCGACGTCGAACGGTTCCACAGCGAATGCAAACACTTCAGGTACGCAAAATTGACTCAGATATACTTCTGGAAAGGCTGTCCATAACGCAAGCGTACACGCATCTGGCAACGGTCTCCAGTCGTTAGGGGACCACAAGCGGCCGCATACAGAACCGATCTTCCGAAAAGATTGCCCTGAAATTTCTTTCAAGAGATCCAAGGACGTTGCTTTTGTCCCACACGGCGCCTGGAATCCGTTTCTCGTTCTAACATCGCAGTGCTCTACCTCACGCTCCTTAGTGATTCGTTCCGTAGTACTATACCGCAGCCGGCCATCTTGAACTTTTGATGGCCGTTTTTACCGGTGCGCGATGACGTTTAAAGAGACCCTGCAACACTCTTCTCAAGTTGTATTTAAATCTTAAAGGCTTTCAGACTGTAGTCAACAAACACATCCAGTACTTAAAATGGGGTGTCACGAAGTACCTCAGCGAAAATTGATGCTCCATAGCCTCCTGTAGTTTTTCAGTGCCAAACGCATCAACGCCAAACGTCCAAGCAAGCCCTTTCCTGCTGCTCCTGCCGCTCTCTTACAATTTCTAGCCTTCTCATTGCTTCTAGCCTTCTCATAGCTTTAGTTATATTGGGGGACGCGTAGTGGAAAGTGGCAACGTATGAATTTAGCGCTCCACAGCGGCGCTTAGTTTTCTGTCACTGACCAGAGCGCCGTTACTTGAGCGGTCTCAAGCAACGGATGCCTTGGTAACCAGGCACAAGCCGCTCTCGAATCTCCGGACGGTCCGGTTAGCGCGGTAATAAAGGGCTCTGGCGCGGATAAGCTTGGGGCCTCACCTTATAGCATGTGACCGAAACAGGCGTCCCCTTCACTCCCATAGTGAAGTGGACGATCCGGTTGGCATTGAAAACATGCAGGACGTAATGAGTGACCTATGCCCATCAGATAACTTAGAAGCTTGCACAAACTATTTTTCTTTCTTCCCTGGTAGTGGTGTTCTTTGAGCGCTTGAATTAAGTAATTAGATCGATGTAGCGGCTATAGGACGGCTTCCTTTCAGTTGCCGTCATAAATGCATTCGGTAGACACTTTAAAAAAATCACCACAAAACCAAAGCAGAAACGGAAGGCGGATCTGATGTGACGAGAAAGTCACACAGTGCCGTTTTATGCTGTCGGTAACTAAAGCCTTCACAGTGCTTCCAGAACCGAATTAAAGATTAAAAGCGTTTATCTGAAATGTTGCAGAGTCCCTTTAAGTACACTTTTGTGGTGCAAGATGACGGACGGGTGGCTGGTCGACATGGTTTTACCTAAAGCACCGGAACAGCTCTGCGGTAAAACTGTAGATAAAAAAGGCAGAAGGTGTTCACAGCGTGAGGTTAGCACCCTGAAATGTCAAATAATTTATTTACGACGAGCCGCCGAGCGGGAAGCAGAGTTTTCCAGCATGAACCCTTTGTTTCAGAGACGGTATTCTTCTAGCTAAAACAACATGTAAACGAATACACGGCAGGGCTTCGCAAGTTTCCTAAGGGCAACAACTTCTACAATCCGCATACATCCATTTCACCGTACATTTAAATGGGATCATGGGCAATAAATGATGATGATGATGATGATGATGATGATGATGATGAATATGATTATGAAGGCCACCACCAGTCAAGGCCAACAAGGGCAAAGAGCGCCAGAAAAAATAAGTGGTTTTCAAACAGAAATGAAAAGGTAAGTACAAAAACCGGCAATAAATAACTTTCATTTTCAGGCCCAGGAGAATACTGAATGTGACAATACAGCGTACCAAATTTTGTAGATGAGGGTGCATTTCGTGGGACCTAGCAGGATCGTTTTGTAAAGAAACTCTCTCGAGCACAATCAGTCGCATGTAACCCGAGAACTAACACTTCGAAAATACCGTCCAGGACGCTTAAGAAATTTTCTCTAATTTTGATGTCAAAGGGTGTTTCCCATTTAGACGTTACGCTTGCCGGCTTAGATTCATCCGGTGCTTTTAGAACTACGTATCCCCGGAATGGTGCAGCACGCACGCACGCACGCACGCACGCACGCACGCACACACACACACACACACACACACACACACACACACACACACACACACACCACACACACCACACACACACACACACACACACACACACACACACACACACACATACACACACAAAAAACAATTCTGATCTTGAATACAAACTGTCAAAATACTTTGTAGAACGCTCAACAACTTTGAAGTCATTAGTCACGAAAGAACTCTACGCCCACAAGTGCCGTAGACGGCTCATCTGTAAACGCAGCATTTATTCGTACAGAACTAGTCACAATAAGGGCCGTGATCTGTACTCTGATATTTTTTAACTCTCTCAAGAATCTCGCTGTACACTGTTCTCCAAGGTGGTTAGCTGTTGTACTAATTTTTATAATACCTCTAACCCAAGTTTTCCTTGTTAAATTGATGCTAGGCGCAACTGTACGTGGTCATTGTGTACAAGTCACTGGTTGGAGTGTAGTCAGAGCAGACTGTTTAAGCGTTATCTCCATTCAAAATCCTGTCTATGAAAATTTTGAAGGTCGTCGGTGCCATATTCTTCACAAGTTGGATGATGCCGGTCGCAAGCTGAAAGGAAAACGGGAAACTCAAAGTTTGGTAGCGGCAGCAACAACATCTAAAGGAGTACCAACACAAAATTTAGAGACAACCACGTAGATAGCTTCTTTTGTTTGTAGAGATATTTCCTGGAATGTTTGGACTGGGAGCGTTTGTTGTAAGGTATAATTTAAATCAATTTTAATATTCGCACGCCCGAAGCCAGCGGAGCATTTTTCGACACGAGCAGCCACGTGACGTTTGTGGGCCTGGCACCGAACTGTGACGTCAGGCCTGGCGTGTGCAGGACGCGCCAGTCGACGTACGTCACGTGGGCGAGGCCTGCTTACGTTCTCCAACTTACGCCTGACTGGTTGCGCCAACTTGAGCTCGACTGGTCGTGCCAACTTGCGTCTGATAGTTGTGCCAAATTGCACCTTACACCAACTTGCGCCTGACTATTTGCGCCAACTTCATCCAAACTATATAGTTGCGCCAACTTGCGCTTGACTGGTTGCGCCAACTTGTGCTCGACTACTAGCGCCAATTTGTGTCTGATAGTTGTGCCAACTTGGGCCAGACTACTCGCACCAACTTTCGCCAAATGCATCCTAACTATATAGTTGCGCCAACTGGCGGCTGACTAGTTGCGCCACCCTGCATCCGACTATTTGCGCCAACTTGAGCATGACAAGTCGCGCCAACTTGCGTCCTGACTACTTGCACCAGCTGGCGTCTGAAAACTTTCGCCGGGCTCCCAACTAAAAAAAAGAACTTTCCGTTGCATGCCGTTTGTATGCAGCTCGTATGTCAAGGCAGTGCGTCTCTTGAAACATGGTCTTCATCCCGGAAGTGGTTTGAGGCTAGGATAATTTAGGTACTACAGAAGGCACGCCGTTGGCCTACAGACTGGATGCGGTATCGATGCACGAATAGTTTAGATACCCGATCACAAACGATGTTATACTGAAACAAACCCCACACTGCGCTTCGAAAAGTCAGCCTGCTTGCATTGTGTCAGATTGTAAAAGTAGAGATGGTACGAAAAAGGTTCTCACCGAGGAAGCCTCTCCGAGTACTTCTTGGGTTTTTGCGATAATGTCGGCAGGTGTGATTTCCCCAGTAAGCTAAAGAAAAAAATAAGGAAAATGTTGTAGCGGGGCACCACGTACTACCTAGATACAGCCACCGAATTGCAAATATCTGCTTAGCCAACTTCACACGTTCATCTACAGCCAGTAATATGCTTACTCCAGTATTCACTTCAAAGTATTGAGGATTTGTAGAAGTCACGCGGTATCAACGAGCATGCACCCAGAGGTTTCA
Organism: Haemaphysalis longicornis; assembly: GCA_013339765.2. Taxonomy (NCBI): domain Eukaryota; kingdom Metazoa; phylum Arthropoda; class Arachnida; order Ixodida; family Ixodidae; genus Haemaphysalis; species Haemaphysalis longicornis. The sequence goes on from CM023456.1 coordinate 42,247,674, forward strand.
AGCCAGCCGCTGGGAATCAGTATCTCAAAGTTCGAGCTTAGCACGCTGCCGTCGTGTATATAGCTAGGCTGAATAACAATTCGCTCTAAAAAGGAAAGCACTAGAACAACAGCTCATACACTTCTTGCTCTGCTTTGCCGTGCACAAAAGCGCCGTGCACGTGACATTTTGGTATTTGGTACTCATACTGCCTTCCTGCTGCGGTGACGAGGGACTGGTATCAATGACTAGGGTGCAACGTACTTATCGAGGTAGTGTTAGCGGTTATCTGTTTAACAATTGCTGATATAAATCATTTGCGTAGGGCTTTAAACAGGAAGCCGAAATCGTCTTTCTCGCTTACATTAAAGAACCGCAGTAAAGCCTAAGGTGGCCTCTCGTATCTAGCATACATCACTAAGTGAGAAAAGACAGCTGGAACATGGCTATACTGCCGTGTTTCAAGGGTAGTATTCCTTACCTATAGCAAGCTCGCTCCTGTAAGATTTTATGCACTTGATAAATGACCATGCCGCCGAGTTTATGTTTCGACAACGTGCTTTGGAAAGGTAATTTGAAGGGGCAAGCGCTTTAGAATCGGCAAGCACTTTCAACTCTTGTAATCATAGAGGCTGCTTGGAATTTACTGTTGGGCGGCAAAGCCTAAAGTAGCCTTAGGGTCGGATTCCTAACGTGGTAAGTAGTCCCTTCGTAAGTATTCGTAAGTCGCTCAAGGTAAGATAGCCTTTACCTAGTCAGAGCTTTTGTTCAACACAAGACGTGCTCGTCGAGCTACCTTGCGCGTATTTTTAAGTACCGCCAACTATTTGATCACAGTAAGGCCTTCTCACCTTTGTGTATAGGATCATAAGTGCACTGAGTGCGCGCGTTTCTACTCCTATCTTCTCCTTCTCGCCCGCCCTCTGATTCATCCTTCAAACCCCACTCTACCAGAGCTGGGTAGCAAACCGGGCTCTACATCTGGTTAACCTTCCAGCCTTTCCGTCTATTTTTCTCCTTCTTCTCCTTCTCCCCCTCAATAACTAGATGGCCGGACTCTTTTATAACCATGAGTTCCTTTCCGGATGGTTGTAGGGATCAGTCAAGGTTTCTATTTGTGTTATTTTTCCGACTAAGATACTGCGCTGTCACAGGCCATGCAAGAAAGTGATTCCTGTAGATTGTCTTGCACCCAATTCCGGGTGATTAGGGCCTAGCTAATGAAGCTGAATTCGAAACCCGGCGGGCCTGGTTCAGTACGCAGCACGTAAGCGTCCGCTACTGTGATTTGTCGGATTTGTCTGCCTCTCTAACCCAGTGAACGAAGAAAACACCGAAGACAGAAGGAAAACGGGGGAGGAAAGCATGGCGAAAGTGTGAGGGGGAGGGCGGTATGCCGAGGCGGCACCGCAGAAGCCCAGCACACAGGTCCTTCGGCGTACTCCCCGTCGCTCCTTCCTCTTTCCACAAAGGAACTGTCTCTCCTCCGCGTTGTGTGGCTCATCCGAGCCACGTGACATTTGCGCTGGAGTTTCAAACATGATTTACAACAACATGCTCAGCGGCGGCGACGCGCTGCGAGATAACAGCAGAGTAGCGCATGCGCCGGCGTGCGTTCACTGATCACGGGATCACTTCCTGAGACGCAGCAGCTAAGCGCCGTGACCGAGAAGACTGCATGCAGTTCCGGCTGTGCACAAATTACGCATTAGGGAGTATAGTAATCGTCAGCTATTTTTTTGCCTTACAACAGTAGCATCAGGCCACGATGCGGGAAGGGAAACATTCCTTGGCCTTCAGTCGCTCCGGAATTCATTGACGCGACATAAACTATGGTTGAGCTGCGGCTGCATGATGTAAGGTGTCCTTTTTTGCAGGCATGGTCTCGAACGGACCCTTATGGGAGCGATAAGTATCAGATTGGCCTCTTCGGAGAGGGGTTGTCAGAAAAAGGAGTGGAAGATGGCTCCATGCTAGTCGAGATGCGCTTGGAAACGATTGCCTCTCTCTATTACGATCCCTTGTATCTGCCCCTGCTTAACCATGGTTATCGGTACGCCATGATACCCAACCACTGTTTTGGACAGGCATCGTATCACATCTCGCATCTGCCCTCACTGCTGGTTGTTTAGATCTGTTGTTGCCGAAAAAAGATGTTTAGATCTCTCTTGACACAGATCTCTTGCATTCCGTAGCCCCGATGATTAACCGTTTCCTTATCACGTAGCCGCGCATGACGAACGTGATGCACACAACTCTCTCAAAGTTCTGATTTGCGTGGACTTAGTTTCGAAAGTCACGTGACTCCTTTCCAGCCTTCTTGCAATGCATGTTCAAGCGGCTATCTGCTTATCAAATTAGGCTAAACGAGCTAAAGAAAAAAACCTATCCGCTATCCATCATTTCATTTATAAATTCAAGTGCACTGGGATAGTGCCCTCTTTTACAGAAACAACAACGGCCTCACGTCGCCGGAGCCAGTAAGCAGGTTCGCTGTTGGCAGAATACTTGATTTTATTATCACTACTGTTACCTATAGGCTTAATCGTGTGACAACGGCGGATAACGAGCACTCACCGTATCTCGCATGGCAGCCACGATGGTGCGGATGTTGAGTGCGTAGACGAACTTCTCAAGGAGCCTCCGGAAGGCGTACTCCTCGGCGTCTTCCCCCAAGTGTTCGGCCGTAAGCTCTAGGAGCTCCTGCTGCCTCCGGATTTCCTCCACCAGGTATTCCCGCAGGCGGGGGTCCAACCCCGAGGACGCCGGACGACCCTTTAGCACACCTGCTCGATCGAACAGAGTTAAGCAGTTTGAGCTAAGTGAAGATGTGAGTAACGCGTAAATAGGCTTTGGACCAGAGAAAAGGACAGACACGAGTGCTTGCAGGCACGAGTGATTCCCTCGATTTGTAAGCGACCCTTCTGCGCTGTTCGATTCTTCACTCGGACAGCTAATTAATTTTGTATTAGTTTAAGCAGGAGCAGTGAATAGTTGCCCCATTCATCTTCGGTCAACCAGCAACAGGTGCAGAATCTCCTGCTGTTGCGTGAGTTGGTCTCTGACAACCACTGAGAAAAATTACCTCGAAGGACCCATTCTGAGCGGAGATACACGCAGCCGCATCGACCCCGACATTTTAAATTTGTCTTTCACGCCTAACGTTTTCCAAAGGCCGCAAACTGCAGTGACCTAATTATGGACATATTCTAGGCGTCATATAAAATGCAGACAAGGAGAGAAACGCGGGCATGTCATGTTGAAACATCTCTCTCATTCAAAACCCTATGCCCCGCGAGATTTTTATGTAAAGGTAGCGGCATGAAAACGATGTTAACAGTGGTGGTAGTGGTGGTGGCGCCGTGAGACCGCGTATAGTAATTCAAAAGGATTGGCCAGGAAAAGGGAGCTTAATGAGAGCTACAATACTGGGAATTAAAAAAAAAAAAATGAAAGCGGGAATTGTAAGCAGTCAGTAAAACGCGATGAATGGAGTGAAAATAACACAACTAAACTGAAAAGACATGCGGCAAGATCGGGTGAAAAAGGGGAAAAAAGGAAAGAGGGAAAGAAATCGAATGCGAAAGATTATATGAGGGAAGGGGAAAAAGTGAAACAAAATGCGATGAAGCGTCACTGTCACGAAGTTGCCTTAAAGGGACACTGAATCGATTAATAAACATTACGTGATTACTTGTGCGCAATAAAGTCTGGAGTTCCCAGGCTTCATGTTATTTGCGGTATAATTCTGACTAAAAGTTATCCAAAATTACTTTTAGGTGTAAAACTTACCGCGGATATGCGGTCGTTTCAGCCGCCCAACGTCATATACCTTGTTTAGCGGTAATTTCGATACTACACGAGTAACAGCCGTTTTCTGCAACTATACTTCTCCCGTGGAAGCAGACGGAAATTTCTAATTGTTTACAACTCCATGAAGTACCTAATTATGAACAAAAATGAAGCTAGCAACAAACTGCATTATGAATTCTTCCAAGGTACATTAGAACTAGAGCTACAGAGCCATCGTGAGAAAGTTGGCGTTGCCGCAAGGCGTATTCTGTTGACGGACCATAATACGAAAACACCCCGAGGATTGAGCAAAATAATGATGATGATGATAATGATGGTTGGTTTTTATTGGCGCGAGGCCGACTAAGGGCAAAGAGCGCCAAAATGAAGTTTCGTTGTAAAATCGACCACCGTAATACTACTTATTCTACGCTTGTCAACCATCAGCATTTATTCACTGCCTGTGTGACGCACCCGTAAGCTCGATCATCGCTTGTGTTTTGTACTTAAAATGTCAAAAATGTTATTGGAAATGAGAAAGGCATACGTACCGGCATAAGACGCTGCGCTAGACGCAATCACTATCAAAGTAAAGAGAAGCACCCTTGCCATCGCTAACCTGTAAGTAGAGAAGCAAACAGAAATTTTATTTTGCCTAGATATTCTATCACCGAACGCACGACGAATTAAAAACTCCGAGAACTTTAGTGAGGGAACCCGACTAAAAACTATCGGCACTTCTTGGCTTACAAACGACAGTGGACGAGCCACCGCAACTTAGTTTCGCCTAGGTTTCGACTCGGTTCGACTTTACCCACGACGTAATGGCAAAACAGTTCACCGACTAATTTCAGGTTACTGCGTATCGTAACAGCATGTACCGCCCTTTAGGACAAGTCAGCTGTACATCATTATGACTCAAGCTGTTCCTATTTTTTACAACAAGCTTCACTATACTCACGTAATTGAATTGCTTGCCGCAACGTCAATACGAAGCACAACCTCTTAAAAAACCTTACGCGCTAAAATATCTTTCTGCTCCTATCAGTTACATACGAATGTTGACTGCAGCAGTAATGTGGCGAATTCTGATAGTCAACAAGGTTTAGAGGTAAGCACAAGTCCCGTTCACAGATGGATTCCAATGAACCAGATCGTCGTACTGTTTCAAAGTTGTAACAAAACTCAAGCTCAAGACAAAGTGCCGCCCAATAACGGGCCGTTATTACAAATGAACATTTTTGCTAGCCTGAAATATATGTATATCCCCATGTGACGTGAGCCATTCCGAAAATAATTTTGGCCAGCTATCACAAAGTGCATATATTAATCACACAGGACTCGCAGTGAAACTTTCACACCTTTCCGTGATTTATTTATTTTTAACCTTATTTGCATACTCTTTTTCACAATTTACGCACGCGCTGTTTCCCGCGTTTGCGGTTGTTCCGAACTATGGAGATCCAGAAAGAGACCGATTTGATTTCAACGTGTCCTCGAGACGTTGTAACGGGAATTAGGGCCAGGTTTGCAGCTATACGTTGCAGAGATGCCAGGAAATGATTCAGCCATTGGCAGCTTCTCAAAGCGTAGCAGCGCGATGGGCTTCAGTTTTTTGCAAACATACTACCGGCAAAGGTGAAACGTACGTATACCTATTTACGCCGAGACCAACAGCAACAAATGTACACAGCCAAGTCAACAACACGGCACTCTTCGCGTTCAATGACAAATCGGTTAAATGCCACAAATCCTATAGGAGTACGCAGCACCAACTTATCGAGTGGCAATAAGTTTTGCAGTAGTGAACCGAGACCTGTCAGGAAGGATGCAGATAGATACAGGAACTCGATCACTGACTCCATGAATGCAAGGTGAACCGGCTGCTGTCTTTATTCCGCACAATTGCTGTTGATGTTGTCTTTAGTGCCAGTAGATGTGCGCTCACTCGTGTTCCGTCGCCACCGGTGAACAGACGTTAATCGTGTTAAAATAAAGCCCACCAGCACTCCGATGCCATGGAATTTCTTGTGAACCAATAATAATTGCGGTTTCTTTCAATGAACCTATAGCCTGATGAATCCTTTCTTTTATCACCTTATGGCACTGCATCAAACCTCACTGTCCTTATCGACGCTTTTATGACCACTACTTTGCTATATAATTCACTTGTAAGCAGTTCATTTTGATACAGCCTCACCGCGTGCAAGTTAACTTGTGTGGCTCCACGAACCCTGCACCCGATGTAAACATCTGGCGAATGAAGCCGACTTTTCAGCTCCCTTCCGGTGATCGGAGACACGAACAGCGCAAAACGAAGAAGTTCTACATGATGCTTTCTTTCCCACTGTCTAACAGGAGGTCCCCGATCATTCGCGTTTATTACAAGGGCCAGCAGCCCACGGTTCGCGTTTCCATGCGCGCAGTTCAACTCGAATAACCGCTGTTCAGACGGGCGTTGGCGAAATAGCCGAAAATTGAGCCAGGTACCGTTTCTTGTGAGCTCTCAGTTATGGCATTTGCACAGTTCATCGAATAAGAAATATAAACAAACGCAACGATTCGGTAGAATGCTCAATATGGAACGTCAGAGACAGTTGTTTCGTTACAGATGTCTTCAACAACTAAAAAAGATTGCACGCTTTGCGGGTTTAGGCTCATTTCAAGCCTGCTTTCTAACTCTGTTGAACACTTTCACTACACATAAATGCGCGTGTTCACCTTGCCGGAGATAAGCGCGCATTCAACCAAGCATAAACATTGTGTTCGTAACCGGATTAAAAAGGCTTAGTTCCTGGTGCATCCCCTCCGATGGGACGCCATCTTCGGAGTATACATTCAAGCTCGCGGGCTTCCCCAAACCATCGGCCTGTTAAATTGATAAACATTACGATATTCCAGCAAAAAAAGAGAGAGATCGACTTACTGTACACAATGCGTCCAGTAGGTTTGGCGATAGTTCTACCCGAATTATATAGCCGGCTTCAGTTATACCTTGTATACCTACGCGCAGCGGGCGTTCATCGATAAGCAGGTGCTCGTTCTCACCGCCAAAAATATCGCCTCTCCCTTGTCCCCGCCTCAAGCAGCTTCCTCCCGCATTGTCCGTTATTTCAACAACCCCGCAGTCTTTTTTTTTCCTCCCAGCGACGCGAAGCAGCTCTGCGGGCTCAGCACGGAACGTTGTACCAGGTCGGGAAGACAAGGGCATGGCTGTACGAAAACACCCGAAACACAATAGGGGATCCGGCGTTCACACTCGTTTTCAACTTTATCGCGCCCTGATAATCAACCTTTCGTTTTCCTTATCTTCTTTGCAGTTGGTTTTTTTTTAACGGTTGGGCTGTTGACAACGCGCGAACGAGCGTGTGACCTACCCACTAATTATCATGGCCTTTTGTGTTAAGTAGTGTCCGTAGAGACGCCGGTTAGCTACGCTGCTAGCGAGCCTGAAATACGCGTTGGGAGAATGCATCTACAAGACCCCATTTATCTATGAAGCCTTTTAGAGTCGCCTTCACTACTAGACAATTGTGCATTGCTAAGAAAACAAACTTTAAGGGGCAATATAAGCATTTTTGTATTATAATGTACACATTCCAGGGCCTACTCTTATATCCGCATATGAAGGCCCCATGGCCTTTTATTAAATATCTCATGTGACCCCTTGTGACTCCATGCGTATACTTATGAAGCGCATCATGTCACGCATGACAGTCGGACGGCGATACTTCGGGGGGAAGTAGCCAGATTCTTACGCATTAAAAGCGTCGGGCTAAAGACGCTGCCCTGAGGAACGCCTTGCGTAACCAGGTTGTTTTTCCGTTTCGCCTTGCGTGGAGACAATGTAGGCAAGCAATCTTGCAAGCCACTTGAACGTACAGCCACTTGAACATGCGCCCTCGCCGTCCTATGCATTTCATCTGTATTCGAATGTCTTCGTGAGCGACGCTCACCCCTGATGTCAAAAAAAGTCCGCTATAGTAATATTCTCGGTCATTCTTTGTCAGTCTATATCTGACAGTGAGATAAGCGCGTTGTCTATGCAATGCTTTGTCCTCACTTGAATCCAAACATTGTAACGTATAGAAGTTTCGGTTCTCAAAGTCCCAGGCAAGCCGTTCCAGCACTATTCTATCTATTGCTTACCAAGTATAACTTAACGGGGCAATTAGCCGCTATTCATTCATATTTGTTGCCTGTTCGCCCGGTTTTAAAAATTGGGATGATTCGGGCAGTTTCCTGTTGACATCAAGATGACGCCTCTGCCAAGAAAGGCTGAGCAATCTGCTGGAAGGCTCTGATACTCAAATGGCGCAAAGCCGAGTACGTGATGCCACCCACTCCACGCGAGCAAGACAGATTTAGATTTTTCAGCGCCGTGGTGAGCTTCCGAATAGTGAAAGGTTCATCCATCAGCGTCGCGTTCGTGGTATGATAGCAGACCGCAAGTACCTCTGACTTACAGCGTTACTGAGCGTTGTGCTTATTTAGCGCGCAGCACCTAAGCGCCCGCTACGTGTGGTTTGACGGCGCCGTCTTCCCTCATAAACCGAGCGAATGAAGGGGACACCGAAGACAGAAAAAATTCACGCATCTCCACGAAGTGAATCATGACAAGTGGGCGAAGCACTGGGGATCGTTCTTACCGTAAATAACCCGTGGCATTGCCCACTCGCGCATGTAAATGAGTGACAACGCGTGTTACAGTATATACAATTTCAATCCAATCCAATCCGATACAATTCAATTTAATCCGACCCAATCCAATTTAAGTCCAATCCAATCCAATGCTCCTCGCGCATGCGCAACACTGTGTACACGGACGCCAAGCCCCGACAAAGCGAGGTCCTAAGATGCTTCGCTCCTAAAAAAACGGAGGAGGAAAGTGTTGCGAAAGTGTGAAGGGTAAGGCGGTATGCCGAGGCGGCGCGTGACGCTCCCCGGCGGCGACGCGCAACAAGATTACCGAGAAAACGAAGAGGTCACTGAAGATGAGCCCGGAGGAAAGTGAAGAATGAAAGAATGGCGAAGGTGTGAGGGGGAGGGTAGAAGGCCGAGGCAGCGCCAGACACGTGTGAAGGCCGCGCCTCGGCGTCTAGTGGCGCCCGAGCAAGGAGACGCAAAACAGCAGGCATTCATGAAAGCAAGCGTCTTGTTCTCTCAAGTTCACAAAAAGCAGAGAAGCCCAGCACGCGCTGCGTGCTGCATGTTACATCGCTCTTTGGTCGCCCTCCTCGTTGCGTGGCTCATCCAAACCACGAGAAATTTGCGCGGGAGGTTCAAACACGATTTACAACAACCTGATCGACAGCGGCGACGCGCTGCGATATAACGGCAGATTATCGCGCGCCGCCGTGCCTTCGATGGTCACGCGATCATTGCCTGAGACGCAGCATATATGCGACGTGACTGAGAAGACTGCAGTTCGCGCTGCGCACAAATTTCGTGTTAGTGAGTATAGTAATCGTTAGGCATTCATTGTTCAAAATTCTTCGGCAGCGCTCACTTCTTTGCTGTCCTACTGAAAAGCCGCCGTTCAAAACAGGTGACGTAGGCCAGGCTATAGGGTCTCAGCTTGGGAAAAAAATTCGCCATGTTTGTTAAAGAGGCTTGCGTGAGTTAAGCCGACACCAGAAATGGCTTTTACCCTCTTTTTAGCGAGCTTTCGAATATGTTTTCATCTTATTTTTGTGCACGCCAGGCAGTTTGATAATCGTGTGGAGATAACGTTCTTCGTCAGCGCTTTTCTGCACTCCTGCGGTGGTCGCGAAGTCGCTAGCACTTCCACAGAATTTAAAGCAAGCAGCAGCCCATCTGGATGCAAAACTTGCGATCAAAATAGTATCAGCCTACTTCTCGTGTGTGAATAGCAGCACTGCCATCTTCCTCCGAATTGATGTACCCTTCCCAAATAGTGCTGTGCACTTTTAGTTTTAAAGCGAAGCTTTCAATGCCTCACCGAAGGCGTCGATGCCCGAGTAGAATGCACGGCAAGAAAGCCAACTTTACGCTATGGCTTTCACAAAGCGATGATGATAATCAGCGAAGGCACACCAAGCGCCTCAAGAAAAAAACGCTTGCCCTGGGGCCCTATTCTCGACTGCACAAATTGCCGGCAATTCAGGCAAATTTCCGGAAGTCTTTTCTGATTGGCTTTCAATTTTGGTCACGTGCTTCCGGTTGACAAAGCGGTTGTGTGTTCTGTCGTCATTTTGACGTTTCATGTCGTCTACGGACACCAGTTCTAAAGTTTGCCTTATTTCTCGTTACTAAAGGCGCATAATTCTTGGCCGGCAATGAAAAATCAGACTAAATGCAGCGGACATGACAACGTAAGCCTGTCTTTGCTATTCAACAACAATACTGCTTGTAATACACACCCCCTCTGTGATTGGCTGAGAAGGCGTGACGTAATTTAAACAGTTGGCGGGAACGCTTACGTCATGCATTGGCAACTTCAACCTGCGTAAAAGTGACGTAATGCTACGTAACAGCTTGAAAATGGGGCTGTTTTTGTCGCAAAATACAAGCAAAATAGATTAAAAAATTGCCCCGGCTTACGGCGCCGCGAAATGTGCGGCAATTTGCAGCAGGCGCAGTTTCGCATGCGCGCTGTTTAAAGCATGTTTCCTAGCGAAACAAATTATAGTTTCAACTGCTTCCAAGTCAGCGATCATGGAACATACAAATAACATGCAGTATTTTGCTTTTATGTTTGGCAATGAAATAAAAATTATTTGTTTGGTGTAACCGCAACATAAGAGGGCAGTAAAAGCCTCTCCATGACAAAGAAAACCCAATGCATGGCATTTGTCCATACTTGTCCTAGTAAGCTGTTGCGTCACATGATCGAACTCACGAGAAAAATAACAATGAAAAGTGACTATTTAGTTCATTACAGCACTGATTGCAGTCGAGCTTGACGAATGAGTGAATCGGCGACATCGGTGCGCTCCGCGGTTATCAGGCGTAGCGCTTCGCTGCTCTTATGTGTCATAGAAGCGATGGTCGCGGCCGTCTTTTTCTGTGATCACGCCATAAACTTGTAACATAGCAGCAGATAATGGCGTGGCGGCGGTGGCGGCAGGGAAGGTGATAACGCAACAAAGCTTGCATTGAAGCAGAGAGCCCAGCTATGTTAATAAAAGCGATTGAAAGAAATAAATAGATACGGTAAAAAAATTGTGTGATGTTCTTTAGCTCGGCATCCGCCTTTCGCTCGCTTTTCGATCACCGTTACTCGATCGCCTTGTGGCGTTGGCGCCAAATTTGACCTCCAGAAATGTGTTTTTCTTGTCAGCCTCAGCTACCGTCTTAATTTTTATAGTACATGCCAAGTGTTTTTATATCTTTATTGCACAATATTTGATACCTTGGTAGCGATCTTTATGAGTGACTCGTCAAATTACACTGCATGTCGTCATAGCTATAGGTGCAGCACATCACTGATTGCTTACGTCGTGCTTACGCAAAAAAAACATGGCGAAATGCCGGTCGAATCGAACTTTGGTCCTCTCTCTTGACTTGAAGCCGATGTGTATCCGATTGCGTCATTCCGACACGGCCGAGGCAGTTTGGATTACGGAATTTTACTCCGGTTGCGGTGGAGAAGCCGCGTTTTAACCATCTTTCTCCCAATAAAGAAGCTTTGGTTTTTTGCGAACATGCGCTGATTCCTTTGTTACTGTCACGTGGGCAGGTTATTACCAAAGCTACCAATGTCAACAAAACACGACAAGGAAAAAGCATTTAGGTAGATACCATTGTTACACCCCAAGCACTTGGCGCTATACAATGGACGAATGTTACGCTGCCGGTGTTAGGGTGTCTAATCATACGGGACTAGCAACCCTTTGTAGGCGATCTCCCAGAGAAGTTTCTATGGCTTCCCCAAGCCAGGTGTTGCGCATGACACTCTTCTTGATAACATTGTGCCGGTCGAGCATGTTTTGTGTTTGCTGAGCAGAAAATAACGTGGATACAAGCGCCAGATCCTCATCGCGAAGAATTTTTGTTTAATTATTTTTAAAAGCGTTGTCTACTGATTGGTTCTCAAAAAACGCGGTGATACCGCTTTCAACGCCTTCTTATTTGCTCTTGAACCAAGCACAACACTCCTCGCCATATCGATAGATAAAGACATAAAAAAACAATATGTTGGCTTAAACGGTACGTTTTAATCGCGCCAGTAGGAGTTTTGTTTATTTTTTATTTTTTTGTCAGGCCGCAGGGTGCTCCCCTTTGTCCGTGGGAGCTATAGCTAACAAATCCTATAGCGGATTTGCACTCCGGAAAGGTCAACGTTATTTGCGGTGCAGGCCGTTACAATGCTCTGACTGCATCGTCACCCACGTTTCTAGGCTTTTCATAATACAGGTTCTAATCTCTTTTTGCACACGACGACACCTAGCTCGTTGAAATTACAAATAAATGAGCATGTTTGATCCCGTGCAGCAGGTTATTGAGGACGCCGAATTCTTTACTTGTACGGGCATTCGCATCATTATTATCATCATCATCATCGTCGTGATAATCATCATCATCATCAGTCTGGGATTCACCTAGCTAGCGACGAATTGTCGCGAAATATTCGCAGGACCGGCAGGCTTTTGTTCTTCTTTCGCGAAATGCAAAAATTTAGAAAAAAAAACGAACGTGATTTCTGGCTTGATTTCTTTCTTATTTCCTTATTTCCTTGTATCTAACCGAGCTGAAGATACTGCGGGGGGACGCAAGACTTTTACCCACACTTTGCAACCGCACCCGTATCCTCGGCTGCAAACGAAAAGCGCGGATGAAACGGAACAAAACAAGAAAGTAGGGGAATTTTCCCAAAACATCGCCACTGAACTTTTCTTGATTTCAGCGTCAACCTTTTCCTCGAAAATACATCACAGAGCCCACGCAAGTCCAACTGAAGGTAGACCACGCTTGGCAAGTGAATTTCTCCTGGGTGCAATGTAGAGACATATGGGCGCGCATTCTTGCTCACTAAGGTGGCTTCTGGGCCCAAGGACGTGGATTCGATACCGGCCGCGGTGGCTGTTTTCCTGATGGAGGAGAAAAATAAAAACGCCCGTGTAGTGGGGTATTCGGCGGACGCTGAAGATCCCCAGGTGGTCGAAATTAATTCACAGCCCAGCATTATGGCACGCCTGATAGCCCAGGCGTTGGTCCGGCCTGTGGAACCCCTAAAATTTGGAGCCCTTCTTGCTGTCTGCCGAAGTCAGTGGCCTCACATTTTGAAACCCAGACGACCCTTCCGAAACGTATTCTGAACAAATCAGTGGTTATGAAAACTAATCCTCCAGGGACGCTTACGGCTGTTTCGAGTATGTCATAAGCTAACAGAAAGTCGCTGTGCGTGCCCCCTGAAGTTGTCCCTGCTTTTAACGTGAAACGTTTATCGTATACCCCAACCAACTTTGAAAACATATGTCCAAAGCCTAACTTGACCTTTTACCTTTAGCCTGACCATTCAAGTTACAGTTGGTCACGTGACACTAAACAGGGGAGGAGCTACAGGGGACACGCGGTAAGACAGAGTTCATCGTTAACTCAAAGCATTGCGAAAAAAAATTGACTTTTAGGCTTTCAATTTTTGTTCTTATTTATTTTTACTGGCAACAGATACAATTGTGTTAGCTAAAGGGCACTTGTCTTGCCCCTCGGGTATTTCATGATAGTTCGAGGGCCTGTCATCTGCGCGTCCTCGCTACGAGCAGACCGAAATACAAACACGCCAAATTTAAACCAAAGCTCGAATCAGACAACTTGCGCAGGCGTGTACGTTCGAACTAATGTTGCGCAAGACCGGAGGACCCCGCATGGAAAGTTCGACGTTTACTACCGACGACTACAGCCTTACACAGGGCATGACACCAGCTAACAAAATGGTTTATCCGTCCCATCATCCGCTGCGCGTTCGAAATTAATGATCAGAGGTGTGATGCATCACTTAATAACGCAAACCACGTGTTGTGCCACATGCAGAAAAGAAAATCAGTTCATAGCCCGAATAGCGATCCGCAAGCTTTTGTTTCAGATTGTATACTGAAGCCCCGAAAGATATGCGCTATTAATCCCCCCTTTCCTTCCAAAGAAACAAGTAAGAAGGAAAACTGAAACAAAAAAGAGGGATGCTTTGTTGTTTACGCCACTGACACTGCTTACCTGCCTGGGGAAGCTCGCTGGCCGACGAGTATACAGACGACTAAACGCCCATGCACCTCACTCAGCGCACAGCGCAACTCGCGAAAGTCGCGGCAAGGTCGAGCCTTTTGATATTCCCCGATAGCGTCCTTATGAGAAGCGACTGACCCATTTTATCTTGAGGCTTCGAGCGAACACTGCGGCATATATACACGTCGATAAGACTGTCGGGCGCCGAAATCTTGACCTTCCCACGTCGTACGTACACACTGCACACGAGTGAATTCCACTCCCGACGGAGGAGACGAAAACAGCGATTGCAAAAAAGTTCCGTCATAGCGCCGGCTATCTGAACAAACACAGACCTTGTTGTATGTAGCCGTCATACCGAAGGAGGACTTGAATTTGTGCTTGAAGGCAAAGTAAACCGTCTATCGCTGAGAAATTTGCGTAACGTATCATTTACTTACGCACTTGATCACTCACTCCTCACTCACTCACTCACTCACTCACTCACTCACTCACTCACTCACTCACTCACTCACTCACTCACTCACTCACTCACTCACTCACTCACTCACTCACTCACTCACTCACTCACTGCTTTACTTGCTTGCTTACTTTTCGAGCCCCGCGCTGGGAGACAAGAATACAAAATTTCATTTCCCATTTTCTGTTTCTCTGATTCATAATTGCGTCTTTTCTAAGGAATGAAACAGATTTCTTTATTTACGATAATATACCCAACCACATTAGAATGCCATATATACAGGTACATGTAGGAACCCGTCTCGCGAAGGAAGGCAAGAAGGGAGCGGTGGTGGTGCCCCCAGAGCCAGAGCAAAAGGTCGGGGGGAGGGGGGGGGGGTTCCCAGAATGGAGACCTGTGCTTCGAAGGTGTCGACTTCTCGCTGACTGTAGTGAAGGGCACGTCTTAGCAGCGCAGCGTATACTTAGAAAGTGCGAGAGAGAAATTGGAAGAAACGGTAAACTGTAGATACACTCCCAAAAGAAAAAACAACACTTTTCTGCCGAGAAAATCAGAATTGCAGGGCTCTGGTATATCGGTTATGCTCACTCGTGTAAAAGCAGGCATGTGGTTTATTTGAGAGTAATGGGACGCGTGTAGTAAATAGAGCTAAATGAAAGTCATTATGGTTCAATAATACTTAAATAAGATATTTGGAGTATTAATATGCAAATAGTATACGGGCATTCCTTCTTCCACAAGAAGAGCTAATTGAAGGTGCTTCAATTTCAGACGTATCTGAGATTCCCTCGCCGTGAAGCGCAGCCTGGAGCTTTCTGGCCGCAGATCCGGTGACAGAGATAGCGCCGTTCCCGGAGTCACCTCAACTTCAACCCTATTCGAATATTCGATGCTTCAGGCAAATAAACGTCAAAGACTTAGTCGTAGAGTTGCCCGATACGCAGGAAGAGCTGCCCATAACGAACAAGCAGCGCGATCGTTACTGCCCATGGTCATGATGAACCAACTAGCCCAACTTGCCATCATTCTGCAGCAAGAGCTGCACCTAGACCAATCCAGTTCAAGACGGTGCCATTCCCAGGGACTCAAAATTAATCTGGAGCCCTCTACTATACGAGGCGCCTCATAGCCCAAATGTAGCTTTGTCGCGTAAAACCCCGCAATCAAATCAAAAGAAAGCCAGTGTCACCTCACCGTCTTTGCGAAGCATCATCGTTGTCCTTGCGTCGCTCCACCTATCCTGACCACAAAATATCATTACCAAACTCGCTTTGATTATGCTCTACATTGGCTCAGGTTACCTTGTCGCTGTTTCTAAGCCCGAGGACGCGGGTTCGATACCCGTCCGCGGCGGCCGCTTTTCTGATGACGGCGAAAAGCGAAAACGCCCGTGTGCTCGAGATTTTAGCGCACGTTAAAAATTCCCAGATGGTCAAAATTAATCCGGAGCCCTCCACTACGGCGCGCCCCATTGCCTGCGTTGAGTCGGCGCGTTAAACCTTCTAACTAATTACTTTTTCGCTGTGATGTGTGGAATAACGAGACTCACCGCCGTTAAAAGCAGCGTGTGATCAGATACTGCCCCACAGCCACCTCGCTCACGTCACGGGCTTATCCTCCAATGCATTTGTATTGGCACTGGTGTGGTGGTTAGCGTCATACGGTAGTCTACGGTCCCGTGATTGATTGGGCCTAGGTCAATTTATCAATTCGTGTCGAAGGGCAACATCAATGTAGACCCACAGTTGATGCTTGTTGCGGATGTACGCTTTCGAGATAAGTGCTGTTTAAATGTGTACACGAATGCGTCACGGCGAAGATAGTGGTATTCATGTGCAGAAACCATGGGGGTCACTTTGACACCACTGCTATCCAGAAAAGAAGGGAAAAGGGCCTGAGGGTTACCTTCTCTCCGAGTGACGAACGTCACTGTAATGGGAAATTCTGCATTCCCCTTTGGTTTCTCTCCCTCCCTCCTCCTACTTCCCTATCATTATCATCATCATCGTCATCATTATCTGCTTAGTGACGTTCATTGCAAGACTAAAGCCTGTCCCATAGACTCACAACCATTTGTATCCTGCGCTGTCTGAGTCAATTCTCTTCCACCAAATTTCCTTATCCCATCCCCATATTCAGTTATCTGTTTTCTGCTACCTGTGGTCGCGTCTCCCGGAAACTGTTCTGTTATCCTGGTGGCTCACCGGTCGTGAGTTCTCGGAACTACGGGCCCAGCCCAACTCCATTTATTACAGTTTATTCGAGCTGTAGGACTCCTTCTGATAACTGCTGTTATGCTAGACGGGAGCAAACGCAGGCGTCAGATATGAGTACCAGAGTGACGTTCTCCGTTCTAAAAGGTGCCCTTTTAAAGATAATAGCCTTTCTTGGGCTACATAAGCACAAAAACCTTGGTCTGTCTGTCTGTCTGTCTGTCTGTCTGTCTTGTCTGTCTGTCTCAACAAGGTACATATATACGCAAGACCGTTCCGAAATATTAAAACTGCTGGCATGCCTCTTACATACCGACATTATTCACCGCACAGGGAACATCAGGCATATTTGAGGCAAAATATGAGTACACAACCATGAGTACCAGTGTTCTTTTAATTAGATTGCACGTTATATTGGACTTTACAATAGAAAATAAAAGAAAAGATAAGGAAAACCAAGAAAGCTCACACTAACACGGAATACTTGAAGGTAGCAAGTTGTATGCAACCTTCCCGACCATCCCGAATGTTCAAAGTGAACTATTAACAAAATTAACTATTCAAAGTTAACAAAGGTAACCAACTAAAGGAGGACTTGAATTGCCAATCTTGGCCAATCTTTCTTGTGGGTGCTTGGCTTGAGGAACGTGCCAGGTGGATGCCGCGCGGGTCGCCGCGAGGCGCGCACACACGAGCGCTAGGTATTTTCTTTGTTTTGTTAACTGCCGGGCGGTCGCCGCGAAGCACGCACTCGGCACTTTTTTGGTATTTTTAACTGCGGACACGGAAAATTACGATTTGCTAAAAAGAACTTCGCTGTTAAGAAACGTGTTAAAAACGGTGTTGAGGAGAGGTGACATAAAACCAAACGCTAAAACACGAGATGTAGGCTTGGGCTATTCCAAGGACAGCTGAAACAAAAGGTATTAACACATAATGCGTGAGCAGGGCGAACTAGGGGATATTAAATTCAATTGAACAAGCCTACACTGCATTCATTATAGGAAGAGTGAGAAGGAAGGGTAGAGTGTGAGGGGGACATAGGAGAGGGAGTCACGTGACCGGGGTGACAGAAGACGATCGCCTTTCGACGGAATTCGCAGCAACGCAAGCAGATATTCTATACAGTTTGTGTCGGCCTACGGGGTCGGGCTTTAGGCTAACCGAGAATACGTAGCTATATTTCTGGAAAGGATGGTACAGTGTTTCCAGTATGTGCTTATTGTTATATTCCGTCTGCGTGCTCGTGTACATGTTCAGGCCACAGCTGTGAAGAGCGACATCCGGTGAAAGCGCCGCCGGACACGTGGTCCTTAGAGCGCCCTTGAACCGCACATGAGGATGAAGCTGCCACGCATCCAGCGGATGTGCGTACTCGATGGAAAATGTGTTCGCATCGCGAACCGCAGTAAATGAGGCCGCACTACGAAACGGAATAGGTGCAGTTGCGGTTTACTAGCCGACGTTCCCCGAACACAACAATTTGGCCCGCTTCTCTCATTCCCTTCGACGTCGCCTGTGACACGTGCGTTGGTTATGCTTTACAATTCTTACGGGGTTCTAATATATATTGTTACCAGCCTTGAAACTAGTCCAAATGCTTGAGAACTGTGGGTGCAGTAGCTTTAACTAATGTAAAACTTCCGTTACGGTGAAAGAAATAACCAATAGAACGTTTCTTGGGCGTGCAAGAAAACTAGAAGGGCTGGTATATGCAATAAAAGTCGAATGCGGTTTTAACCTTGCCTTTAGTGTAAGGGTTTCTAGAAAAATATTCGGTCTGCTTAACCACGACGTCCCTAATACGCGCGAAGGATCTCGAACAATCGGAAAACCTTGTCAACCAGTTCAGCGATTACCTCTATGGTCCCACGCAGTGACGTCTAAACTTGCGGTTGGCGTCTGGTGATCCGCTACACCTCGAAGACAAGTTCATGCGAGTTTTAAAACACCATTAACGCCTCGGCGGTGCGTTGCCTAACAGTGGTCATGGTCAATGACATGCCGGTGGTACAGACAACGTGTGGTTGTCCTGCACCTTAAAGGACTCTGCAACACTTCCGATAAGCGGTTTCACTCTTTCCTTCCGGTCTGGAAGCACCGTGAAAGCTTTAGTTATCGCCAGCACAAAGCGGCACTCGCGTGATATGCTCGTCGCATCAGATCCACCTTCCGTGTCTGCTTTGCTTTTGTGGCGATTTTTTTAAGTGGCTACCGAAGGTGTTTATAGCGGCAACTGAAAGGAGCCGGCCAATGGCTGCTACAACGCTCTAATGACGTAATTCTAGAGGTCGAAGAACGCCAAGACCGGGTAAGAGAGAAAAAACATTCGAGCAAGTTTTAAGTTGGGCGTAGATCAGTAATTTTTGGCTGAGGTACTTCGTGACCCCCTATTCTAAGCACTGGATGTGTTGGTTGACTACATTCTGAAAGCCTTTAAGATTCAGAGAAATGTTGAGAAAAGTGTTGCAGGGTCCCTGTAACGGTGTCTCGACCTAGTAACCCGCTATTTATCATTCCGCCATTTTGAGCCTCACTGCCGTATCTTCGAAAGCATGGCAGCGTAATGAACGACTGCGGGGTAGGAGATACAACACAGGGCGCCAAATTTCAACTTTTTTATTATTGTACCTTAGCCTCATAACCATGCCTGCAGTCTCATTACTTTATTACTTCCGTGAGGAAAATTCCCTGTCACAAAGTTGTGTTGCCGTCGTTATTCTCACGCTTTTGAAACTATCTTTCACATCTGCATTCTTCCTCTGGCGTTTCCTAGTTAGCCTCCAGTCAAGCTAACCGTCTTGATTATATAAAGCTATAGTGCCAACGTGTAACCATTGTGTAGATGTCCGATGATCCCATCGGAGCTGAGGAGCACTTCTTTTTTCCTGCTTTATTACGTTAATGGTGTGCCATCTTAGTCATTTCACGTACCTAAAAGGGTGTACCCAAGGAACTGTTCGCACTAGCATTTAAAGCATGTCCGACGGGTTACAATGTTGCTTGCTCGCAGTGAAGTAATCCTAATATAGGGGTCATATTTAGTTCACAAATTGATTAGGCATTCATCACGAAGAAAAGCATAGAACTCAACAAACTGCAATGTATGAACCTAAATTTGGTTCAGCCGAACTATCGGCACTCCTGGGGTCTACGAGCCATCAGGCCATTCCATCTCAGGGATGGAATGACCTGATGGCTATTCTTAAGGAACCCATGGCCATCCTCAAGGAACCCATGCCATGACATACCAGCCATCCTCAAGAAACCCATGTATGAAAACAATAACCGTCGAGGACCCTCATCTGTGCGCGGAATTCTGAGTGCAGCTTCGAGCTAATCACAGACCGAAACACACGCTCCCGAACAGATTACCTTTAAGCAGCCGCTGAAAGATTTTTCAGCACCCTCATTTTCAGCGCGAACCTCGCTTTGCGAATGGCCTCGACCCTCGGCTGCACAAACGGCAGGGTCTTGTCGGTAGCGTAGACTCCGTTCTCTAGACTGTGGCGCCATGCGTCCGCTTCGGCGTACAGTTCCTGTATATAGAATTTCCCTATGTGGGAGCATTAAGAAACTCTACTTCGGCACAACGGCTCTGCATCAGCGGCGCCCACCACTCGATCAGTACGCATGCCCACTCAACGGGGGAGGCCGTCTACAAAAAAAAGTCGACTTTGTGCATTTATGCAAGATGACACATTCTCTTGCTAAAACCCTTGATCACTTTATTTTTCAAATCGCAATCTCTGGCTTGAATCGAATTACTCTGCAATTAGCAGTGCAGAACATTTTCACATACCTACGTTTCCGACGTTTCGTTTGTATTTTCTAAGCCACGAAAGGTTGCAAACACAGGTCACTAATAGTGCGGCCTGATGTAAAGGAGGCAGTGTCTTCAGAATGTTGCATACTCTCCTTGCAGCCTGCCGCAGTTGTGAAACCACACCATGAGCAGCAAAGGAAGAAATGGTCCCTTGAATGTAAGTACAAAGCGTGCTATGTTTTTTTTTCTTTTCTGTTGAGAATAAGAGTTTATGAACACAGATATGTATACGATGTTTGCTACCTGTCGCGCCGTGGAAAAAGGAAAGTGTAGGCACGACAAGCAAAGCTGGCGTGCACGAATCCTATTATGTTATCGGCACATGGACATCATATGACCCGCGAAAAGGATGCAATTTTAAAATTGTTGAGTAAAGGCTGTAACCACCCAGGAGAGAGAGAGAGAGAGAGAAAGAGAGAGAGAAGGAGAGAGAGAGAGAAGAGTAGAGAAGAGGGGGGTCCTTTTTTGGAACTCTGGTTTTAGAGTTGGGGCTGGCGGTGGCCCAGTGGGCCGCCGCGACATCCAGAGGCCGACCATTGACCAGTTCTGGTGGTCTCGCCCAGCCAGAGCCGTCCAGAGTGAGGGGGAAAGATGAATTCCAGAGAGTGATGACGGCCGTGGACATGGGATGGAAGGAGAGAGGGTTCGTATGCACTGATAGTTCGGTTAGGAAGAGCGTCTGACGTCACATGTGGGCAGCCCGCTGTGAGGGAGGGTGTGAGGGAGGAAGTCAAGGGGCGGTTGTTGGATGTGCCAGCGTGAGCGAATGGAATTTGGAACACCTGTTTAGGTGTAGAAGATTGGGGTGTCAAGCCGGCTTGGTGGCAGCTACCACCTATTCGGTTCCGGGGCCTAACACGTCAGCGGGTTCGGAGGGGGTCGGTGCGAATAATTTGGAGGGCCAGTGATAAATGGCTGGCCCTTAGGTAATTAGAATGGCGTCCTGCGCTGTAATATCGGACGGGGTGGGTGTTTAGTAAGAGCGTGGGCAATGCCGCTCGCACGTCGACTGAAGTCGAGGTGCAAAGGGGCTGATGCATGCCTGGGTTCGGTGCAGGCGTCTATGAACGCAAGGCCAATGGAGGGCTTGCTGGGTACTCAGCACATCTACTATGCCGTGTGGAAAAGAGGTGCATTAGATACCGGGCCGCGGCTGACGGAGCCAGTGAGGCCTCCTTCTCTCAGCTCTCTCTCGTCTCATCGTCTCTAGCTCTTCTCTCTCTAACTCTCTCTCTGCTCTACTAGCTCTCTCTCCTCTCTCTCTGGGGAAGAAGGAGAGGGAAAAAAGGCAGCAGGTGTAGTTTGAAGAGGAGACAAGGACGAAAAAAGGTAAAACTACAACCTAAGTATAGACCTGTTTTATGTATCTCAGTAGTTGCAAGCATTGGATTAAACATTCATGCTAGCACGCAGTCTATCAGAACAGAAGAGCGCACTTTGCTGAAATTGAATTTGATTGACCTTCCCCATGTAAGGGTTATTCAGGCCACTCGACCTCACTTATCGGTTCTGTTGGCCTTTACAGCTCATCATTAGAGAAGCGGCATACTGTTCCACTCGCCATGTTTACGCAGGAGGTCGTGATAGCGTCGTTTGCCAGGACGCCCATCGGTTCGTTCCGAGGATCTTTGGCGGCCGTGCCGGCCACAGAACTTGGCGCCATCGCTATCAAGGGAGCAGTCAAGCGAGCAGGTGGGAAATTCTGGACTTCTACCTTGGTTAACGTGGATATCGAGAACCAAAAAAAAAAAAAGCGCCATTTATCGTCTTTATTCTCACACAGAAATCCCGTTACTTATCTGTCTTGTTCAAATCAACCATACGATGACGACTATTTTCTACCTGCAGGTATATCATGTGAACATGTACAAGAAGTGTTCATGGGCAACGTTCTCTCCGCCAACGAAGGCATGAATCCAGCGAGACAGGCAACGCTAGGAGCAGGTAAGGTCCGAAACAACCGTTTTCTCCTGATCAATACTCCTCAGGTTGCGAACTTAAACGATATTTTAGTGGGAAAACAAGTATCTGACTGAGTTTTGGGCTTGTGCCTGACGTTATGCTTACACTATGGTTTGGATGTCAGGTGCGGCCAGCAGACTACTCTACTTTCGTTTACATGTTCAAAAATGCAACGACACGCTTGGCGGGACTCACAGGCAACAATGTGGCACCATGAACAGGGGAACGCCACATTTAAGTGGCACCTTGAGAGTGCTAGGCTTCTTTCTCTTAATGTCTGCCAGTGTCATCTTAGATACTCAACATGTTGTCGGTAAGCTCTGCCAAAGTCTTGAAGGGAAAAAAAAGCAGGTAGTACGGTAGTAGAGCGAAAAGATATATATATCTACGTGCATGCGTTCAGGCAGCACATACGACTTGTATGAGCGACCCGCCGCGGTGGCTCAGTGGCTAAGGCGTTGTGTTGCTGAGCACGAGGACGCGGGTTCGATTCCCGGTCGCGGCGGCCGCTTTTCTTATGGAGGCGAAAAGCAAAAACGCCCGTGTGCACGAGATTTCGGCGCACGTTAAAGATCCCCAGGTGGTTAAAATTAATCCGGAGCCCTCCACTACAGCGCGCCTCATCGCCTGCGTTGCGTCGGCGCGTTAAACCCCGCAATCAATCAAATCAATCAACCGGTATAGACGAATTTGTGATTCCTGCGGCAAATAAGGCAATCTGCATGCCTTAAGGCGGGTAAGCTATTTTGAACTTCCCGCCGCAGGCCTTCCGGAGACAACCCCGTGCACCACAGTGAACAAGGTTTGCGCCTCTGGCATGAAGGCAATGATGCTCGCGGCTCAAAGCCTCATGTGTGGCTCCCAGGTAAGAAGAGACTCCCCGCAGCTTCCTTCCTGTTGCCAGGATGCTGAAAGATATCCCCATTTTTATTTAAACTCGTAATCACTTCTTGGTGGACTGAATGAGGAAACCTGTGGTCCCGCCTGTTCAGCTCTATGTGCAACACTTTCGCCTCATTTATCAATAAACGTCAGTGAGGCTTCATAGTTTCACATCAGGCCCTGAGAGATGTCTTTTCTGAAATGCATTTGTGTATAACTGTGAAGGTAACTTTAAAGGTGCTCTGTATATAACGTTTCTATAGGTTAATAATAAACGGCCATTGGGCAACCCTAAGTGCGACGCCGTGTATATACGCGCATCGCTCCTCGCATGGCGTGCATGTGCACGTGAGAGACGGGCCGCTGGAAAGAACGCTCACCACCGCTTGACAACTTCCACTCGAAAGTTGCTACGCTATTTTAGAGCGCTGGTTTCTCGACGTCCCTCGCCATCGTCTCTCGTTGTAACCGAGAGAACGAGGAGGACACCACAAATATAGCGAGGAGAAAAGTGGAGGACGAGGGTATGCCGAAGTTGTGAGGAGGAAGGTGGTATGCCGAGGGTACAACGCGAGACGCGCTCCGCGGCGGTGACGGGCTACGAAGCAACGCCAGAGTAGCGCCCGCCGTCGTGCGTTCGCCGGTGACGCAATCACTTCCTGCTGCGAAGGAAATGCTCCGTCTCGAGCTGCCCGAGCAGAGGCTCAGAATCGACCACACCAGAATCCAGGGGCGCGCGCCGCCGAAGCAGCAGCTATGCGCCGTCGCCGAGGGAGACTCTGCAGTTCGCTCTGCGCTCAAATTTCGCGTTAGGGAGTATCGTAATCGTCAAGCAATTTTATTCCATATTTTAACAGCGGAGCTTTTGTTACTGGTCATAAGTTCGCTATTGCAGGAAAAATACAAAGAAAATGTCGACCACCAGTGAGCGCGTTCCTCGCGGCGGCCGCCGAGCGACCTCGGCAGAAGCCTGTCGGTTTAGCAAAAAAAAAAAAAAACTTCAGCGCTGTCGTCAAACGCTACCGCACATGTAAAGCAAAAACTCCAGCGCTAATGCTAAACGGGAAAAGGCACCCTGCTTGGGAGAGTTCACCACGGCCGCCGCATTCTCTAGAAACCATTATGGATAACTGGAGACATGGCTACGAGTGTGCCAATCCATGTGGCGTTCAACAGCCGGGCCTCCAACGAAGGGAGAGGGGTCGCCAGCTCTGCTGTTTCTCCAGCCTTGCACCACTAGTGCAAGCTGCGCCAATTTTTTTCCCCAAGATATCTACAGTATATTGAGAGGTACAGAGGGTTTTGCATGGCTCTGGAGCTAGCGCTGCGATTCTTTGTCGACGCGACCCGATAGACGCACGCAATTCTGGTTAGAACCCAGCGCAAGACAGCTTCGCTGTAAAAAAATCCCGGGCCATCTCCCCTAACGTGAAACCTGGAGAGGGGCGAAGCACGCACTGAATGTGTATTCTTGGCGCCTTGACATTTTTGCCAACGGAGATGAAACCATTTAGGGTGTACAGGTGTAAAAGTCTCATGTCTTTGAAGAACGAAGCGTTCTAGCGCGAGGCGTAAACGAGTGTCCCGGTGTTTTTTTTGTGTTCGCGTAACGAAGCGTTCCAGCGCTAGGCGTAAACGAGTGGGCCGGTGTTTTTTTTTTTTTTTTAGTACGCGTTACGGTCTAGCGCGAGGCGCTAGCGAGTGTCCCGGTGTTTTAGCACCGTGACTACATGAGACGATGGTTACGACAACGACATGAGACGCCAACAGCCCGAGCCCCTAAGGGGCTTCGCCCCTGAAACGTCTGTTTGTATGTGTCCACAAGTGTAAGTACCCTGCGGGCTTGTGCTGTAGGTTCTTTCTTATTTTGGAAAAGAGTAAGGGGGGGGGGGGGGGGGGGGGGAATGCCAGGCCGGCAGTGGACGTGTAGGCGGTGCCTACATGGCAGATGAGGATGAATTGCAGCCTGTTTTAGGCTCCCCTGGAGCGGTGGGCCCCAGACCCGCCTACCCTTCCTGGCTGACCGACTCTCCCGGTGGTGACTCCTACTTGGAGGCCTCCTGGGAAGACGCTTTTGCCGGTGTCTTCCTGTACAGGCATGCGCCCAGCCACTGGTTCGTTAAAACGTGCTCCTAGATGGACACGTGGTGCCACCTAGGGGCACGCGGGAACGTGTATCCACGTGCTTTTGATATTCTATACAAACAAATTTGACCATCTGGCTTCCTAGAGCGGTGGTTCTGTTTTTGGATATAAAGCTTGTGAGTGGCGTTCGAATCCCGTGGTTTTCGTAATTTTAATTGTTTGTCATACATGACGGATAATATTTTTTAACAGCGGAGCTATTGTACAAGCCCTAAGTTCGTCGTTGCAGGAAAATATACAAAAAGAGTCCCTAGCGCTCGGGAGCGCGTGCCTCGCGGCGACCGCCGAGCGTCCTCGTCACGAGCAGTGGCTTTAGCAAAAGAAAGAAAAAAAGAAAACTTCAGCGCTGGCGCCAAGTGCTACCGCGCGTGTAAAATAGAGAACCTCCAGCACTAATGCAGCTTGGGAGAGGTCACAGCGGCCGGCGCATTCTCTAGAAGCCATTATGAATAATTGGAGACATGGCTACAAGTGTGCCAATCCTTGCCTAGACGACGGCGGCCTCGAATGGATGACGACGCCTACAATGCCGAGGATTACTTTGCATCCACTACTCGCCTCGAAGAAGACGACGACCTCTTCGATGTTTATGACGACGATTACTAGCACCGCAACTATGCAAATAAAGAATGATACTGAAATGTAACTACAGTTCCGCCTACAACAGCTCCGCCATTAAAGTCATGCGCGTGAGCGCAAGCTTCCCTGAATTATTTTTCAATGGCTTACAGCCAGCGGCTCTTAGGCGATCTTGATCAGGGCGTCGAAATAAACAAGCTGTATTTGCAGTGACATTACTTAACTGAGAGCGGTTACGACTTCTTTCTCGGCGTTGCTACGTGTGGGCACTGAGCGCTTGAGAGTGTTTTCTACAAGTATTTAACTGTTTATTTCTTTGTCCATGTTTCGCAGGAAGTCGTGGTTGCTGGTGGAATGGAGAGCATGTCAAACGCCCCGTACTACATGAACCGAGGTGAAACAGCCTACGGCGGGATTCAGTTGCAGGCGAGTCAATATAGAAAGAGGTTGTACGGTTGTCTTCTTGGTCGCACGACCGTTATCCCGTACAAACGAGTCCCAGTGCGCGGTTAGAAAATGCACAAGGGCCTCCCACACACTGCACACTTCCTTGTTCCTGGTAAAAAAATGGATGGGCAGTTTTTGCAACCGCACTATTTGGCGCTACGGATGACAGAGCGACAATTTCCGCTCCTCCCATACGGAGTAAATGAAACCTTTGACACAGTGTCAGGACACCAGCATTTTCCCAGAACTAACGTCTGTGGAAGGCAACAAGTACACGTTACAACTGAGTTACCGGACAATTGTGAAAGCGGAAGGGAGGAAATTTCCGGGAAAGTGAGTGTCGACCTAGGACGTGTACATTCATTAACGAGTTTCTTTGTTGTTATTAGCTGGCTATATAAGAGGGTGATGACGTCAGGTATGAAACGTGCGCAGAAAGTCCGACATGAGCAGCTGTTTAAAACAACGCGGTAAAACATACTATACTTGTTTTCAGCCTTGCCCTTTTCTATTACGGTCGAACCTCGCTATAACGAAGTAGTATCGAACAGTAATTTAGTTCGTTATATCCGATATTTGTTGTAACAGTGAAGCTAAAAATTGGTTCAAACCAATCGGTAATCTGGCTCCCGAAATAATCCTTGATACAGAAATACGTTATTTTAATCTTCGAACCTGCTATAAACAAGGTAACGCTTATCTTACTCCTTGTGGCATTTCAAGCTCAATGAACCAGAACGTGAAACGGGAAATTACAACAGAACAAAGTTCACTTGAAAAAACATGCCTGCTTTCCGGGTTTTTTTTTTTTTTTTTGAGGAAGGATGTGGTCTTTGTGGTGACTATTCACAGCACTTAGCAGGATAAAGTTTTCGACAGTGTCCGCGAACACAGGGGCATTTTCTACTTCTGCAGTTTCGGACGGCGATAGTTTTTTTAAGTAGTAGCTTCTCAGCCTACTGGTCAAATATTTCTTCGTTATACCCGATAGTGCGCGCGGCTCTCACAGTTTCACTTTCGTTATAAAAGAATAAGTGTCATTGAAATAAAGCATAACCAACCAAACTCCGTATCCAGTTCGCTACAGCAGATAATTCGCTATATCAGTGTTCGTTATAACGAGGTTAAACTATATAACTAAATACTATTTGCGCCGGCTATAGGGGCAAAATCTGTTCCTTCATTGTTTACGCAAAAGTTCGTTCGCTCGTACGTAGGGACCTGTACGTTCGTAAGTCACGAAATTTCAATCGTATTCGTCGCCATCGTCACCATGAATGACGGCTCCTCACGAGGAACAGAGTGATGACTGGTTTGCTAATGCCGCTTCTCATAAGAGAGAGTAGGTGGACATTTCGCGAGATCATCACAAAACCGGTCTTCAGAGGCACTGATGGGCATGATTGATTGATTGATTGGATTGATTGATTGATTGATTGATTGATTGATTGATTGATTGATTGATTGATTGATTGATCATTCATTCATTCATTCATTCATTCATTCATTCATTGGAATTGTTGAGTCAGCGAGTGCGTGAGTGAGTGAATAAACTGTTATGAAATAGCAAGCGAGATATAGCGCTTCGGTGGGTGAAAAAGAAATAAATATGACACGACGTTCCCCCTTCTAAGGAAACAGAGTAATATGATTCCTCCCTTATCTATCATCTATTGACACAAAGATTGGGTTTTTATTGGGAACGCGTGCTTGCGACTCTACGAATACGCCGATATCATGTGATGCAACTAATTCCTTCCGTGCATGAATGAACCCCGATTTTTCTTTTCTGGGTGTTGTTCTTTTCTGGGTGTTCTTTTCTGGGTGGCTCTTGCTCTGGGTGTTGTTGCTAAAGATTTAGCTGTCATTAATGTATTTGTTACTTGTTTTCTTAGTACCAAGGACAACCAATGAATGTGCTATATTAGTCTACTGCCTTTTTTTTAGGACGGTATATTGTGCGATGGCTTGACTGACGCCTACCACAAGATCCATGTGGTATGTACAGCGCTCTACGCTTTTCAGCTATTTTCTACATTGTTCAGCTGTTTTCGTTCAGCGGTTTTCCTTTCAGCTGTTTTCTTCAGCTGTTTTCTGCTCCGTTTAAAGAGACAGCTGCAGCAAAGAGACCCACAGAGGAAACGTATGGAGACGATAACGTTAGGAAGTTAGTAGAAGAGATAAGTGGCGTTGGCTGACGTCAGCCATTTGGGCTCCTTGCCTTTAGTTGAGCCCTTAGCATTAACTTGGGCGACTGTAAGTTGGGTCCGAACTGCTGCCCAGAATCGCTAGTTAGCGAACATAAATTAGCAGCATCTTATGAGAATTTTAGAACTTGCACTCAACCTGCGTCGCGGATTCATCCTTAACACAACCATAGAACTTCACACGGTAGTACATCCCGGCGGGTATTCATAATTTATTGCGCACTATCGATTTACGCACTATCGATTATTACGCACTAAGCATGAGGCTCACTTATAGCGCCTTTGCACCAATTGTTTTATCATTAGGCAAAGATACGGACGCCCCATCAATGAGTTCATTTTAGGAGTTGCGATGTTTTTGGGCGTTGATGGAATATAATTCGAAAAGTTTTTTGTCCAGGTTCATGCTTCCGTGGACTAGCTTGATTTGTTTACGACTCCGCTCGTCCCCAGAGCTTACATACCGGGGTATTCGAAGAAAGACTGCATGATACTAACCCTGCTAACACTTCCTATTATGTCCTTTTTATTAAAGCGAGACTTTCTAGGCCTCACTTATGGCGATGTTATGCAAAAACGCACTGCGTGAAAGCCAACTTTACACAATGGGTTTCCACAAAAGGCACATGATGATGACGATGGTTATGATGATGATGATAATAATTAGGATGAACCTCGAAGCTTTCCCCGATGCAATTGCAAAGTCCACAACCCAAACAGGCAAAATCCAAATCAACGACAGCGCTGAGCTAACCGAATCGACACATTCAGATGATCCATTCACAAACTAATGTAGATAGAAAATCATAACATCACATTCGGTTAGCTCTGCGTTGTCGTTGATTCGGATTTTGGCTGATTGGATTGTGGACCCTGAATTTGTATCGGAGAAAGCTTCGCGTGTCCCACCATCTTTCGTCCAGAAAGTGGCGTAAGGTTTGCCTTGCCCTTTTTTCCTCTCTCATCAGTGACAACAAATGCGAAAAATAAACATGAATATTGATGAGAGGCACTTCAGACAGGTTATTTTTTACGTTTTTATTATTTTTTGCTTCCAGGGGGAATGTGTGGAACACAGCGTCAAGAAATACGAAGTGTCGAGGCAAGAACAGGACGACTTCGCAATTGAGAGTTACAAAAGGAGTTCCGCCGCAGCCGAGGTAAATCCCAATACCGGCAGTGACCTTGAGTGCTGAAATTAAGAACCCCTGATGTTCGAAAATCAAGTTCTGAAAGCGCCTTAACAACTCTTTTGAGCTGAGGGCGTGGTATAAGCATTTCAGAAGAGCCAGCCACTTTGGCACAAACTTTGCAGCTCATGCAAGTCCCGTCTTCGATGCAGGGCGGTGTGCTCGAGAAGGAAATTGTGCCCGTCACCATCCCGGGCAAGCGCGGGAAGCCATCCGTAGTCGTAGCCGAAGACGAAGAGTACAAGAGGGTCAACTTTGAGAAGCTGAGAACACTTCAGCCAGCATTCGTCAAGGGCACTGGTGAGACTTATGCTGCGAAACCCTACGAAAGCAAAGAATTCATTCAAAAATGTTCAGTTTGTCTTTCCTTAGTTATTTCAATACATGCAATGCCCAGCGGGCGTCACAGAAAGCACCGTGCAAAATTATAAAAAAGCAAGGGGAGGGGGGTCATTCGAAATGGAAAGGACTTAAAAAACGGTTTGCAAGAAATTGACGCGCCAATGACAAAATGACTTTTGATAGCACTTCCCAGGCAAGAGGTAACAATTTACGCTGCCAGACGGTCCCATCCACTGGACAAGTCTGGATAGTTAACGCTAAAATTTTGACTAAGCTGCATTTATGCAGTTGCCTTTCCGATCCTCATCTACCCCATATTTAGTTGCTTTTTTTCACGTATAATTTTAGGTTTGATTTTTTCATGTTGAATCTTTGATTTTGCTTTTTTTCATGTCAATTGTGACCCTAGCTTTGTCAAATACAGCGACGGATATGGCCTGATTGGCGTTTGTTTCAGCACTGCTGAACGAAGTGTCAGTCGGCCCGTCCTGCGAAGTGGCCGTGCGTTCCTGTCTGAGTAATCAAAAAATGTCCAGTCATTAACTACCCAATTTCGAATATGCGCTTTCTTAATCTCTGCACTTGTCCATTTTGGGACATCTGTCACCACTGTTATTAGTTCTGAAAGAGCCAAGTTTTTAGCTGATCCTCTCTGTTTCCGGCAATTTTCATCCCTGAGCATTTCAGTTAGTAATTCCTACACGAGCAAGCACTCGCACACAATGAAACAGTGGGGTCGCAAGGCACCTCTAATTAAAAAAAAATGCTTCAATGTCACTTCGGTGTTAACCATAAATTTTTAAACGTTACATTCGCATGATATTGATCGCTTCGGTCGCACGCAGGCACAATCACGGCGGCGAATGCGAGTACGCTGAACGACGGCGCTGCGGCTTGCGTACTGATGACTCGACAAGCAGCAGACAGGCTCGGAGTGAAGCCACTCGCACGCGTCATTGGTGAGTGGTGAGGCACCCTAACCCACATCTCCATCGGGTGTGCTCACAAGCCAGCCCTACCACCTCTTTCCTCTCCTCTTCCCCTCCTCGAGCTGTGGGTGAACCTGACGACCAGCGGTGACCCGGACGCCCGGCAACTACTGCTCTCCAGAGCAGGGATCGCCACGCCTTCACTTGAGCTCCTAGACTCAGGAACCACATCCCCTTCTGTGCTACATAAGGTTCTTTACTACAATGAAACTTGCTCCAACCAACTAGCCCACATTCAAGCACCATGTTTCATTGCTCCAACCATGCAACTAGCCCACATTAAAGCACTCATGTTTCATTGCTCCAACCAACTAGCCCACGTTCAAGCACCCAAGTTTCATTGCTCCAACCAACTAGCCCACGTTCAAGCACCCATGTTTCATTGCTCCAACCATGCAACAACCCCACATTCAAGCACCCATGTTTCATTGCTCCAACCAACTAACCCACATTCAAGCATCCATGTTTCATTGCTCCAACCAACTAGCCCACATTGAAGTATTGTGAAGTATTCTTTACTGCTGCTGCTGCATTCGACATTTTAGTCCCTGTGTAAAAAAATACTTTCCCTTACTAAGTGAGATCGGGTATTTTTTGCAGGCTTACCAGATGACACCAATTATTTATCTCTTTGGGTGCAGTAAAGAATCGTTAGGTGTGGTTGCCGTCGTGTCCATGTCGCCGTAACTGACGGGAAGTATCCTCCCAATGCCCTCGAAACTATACAGGGCTTGCAGTCTACAGGGCTTGCTGACGTGGATCTGCCCTCGCGCATAGATATTATACAAATAGTTTAACCAAAACATCACGGTTCTGCCATTAAACGCTGTTTGGGGCGCGGGCAACCATTTGTTTTTCAAACCCGACGTTAAGCGAGCCAACCAAGAATATTGTATGTTCTCGTTTCGTTTTCTTGGAGGACGTCACCTCCCCACAAAGCTGCAGTGATGTCGCAATTGACGTCGCAATAATATAAAACATTTAAAACATATAAATATTGCCCGGTAATATAAAACATATTTGAGACTTGTCTTCAGTAACAATTTCAGCATAATCCTTGTATCGCAAACATTGTGTCGGCAGCAACAGCAACCGTCTTGCTTTCTCTGGCCGTTCCAGGATGCAGCAAAGACGTACGAACAATCGTGTTTTTAACAAAAAGAAAAGTGCTGCAAAAACCGAGACAGAGGGAAAAAAGAAGGCCTGTTATGTAACTTTGGCATGGCTGCACTGGTTTTATGACTGCTTTACAAGACTGTCAATTCTGAAACTTTTGATTAGTCATCTAAAACAATCAAATCATTTGACATGGTTCTTGAGGCACGTACGTCGGGTGGGCATATCGATGCTGTGCTTGCATTGTCATTTATTTTGGCACAACGTATTAAAATGTGTCGCAAATTATCCTTTTTCTTTTTCAGGATTCGCTGATGCAGCCGTCGAGCCACTGCATTTCTGTGTGTCACCTGCGTACGCGATGCCAAAGGTCAGAAACAATTCTTCCTTTTTAATGCATTTCTATGTGTGCTCAACAAGAAATTGATTCTGTATGTAACGCTTGATGTGACACACTTGCACAGCGCGCGAAACTGGCTATTCGAAGGTACGTTACAAAATACAGCTTTATTCGATTTGATAAAATTAGCCTTCGGTAACTCATTCAGCTCCATTCCAGTTACGTAACACTTTTTTAACAGAAAAAGACATGAGAAGTAGTGCGAAACTTTCAGCTTTCGCGCTACAGTGACGTAATATGGGCCAAGGAGTGACGTCACGGGCCAAGCACTAAAAACATCGTTATCAGTGTTTAAACGCACGTTAGCATTCTAGTGATACGATTAAACGGAACTAGAGGCCCCACTAAATCGCCCAGTCATGTTTCTTGGCGGTGTCTTAGGTCAGCGACAGCCAATCGCACAAACAAGATTCTGTGACGCCATAGAGAAATGCCGGAAAATTCCAGTGTTTTCTCTAATATCTCGATTATTTGCTTGAAGTTTGGGCTATAATTGATATCATTGTTATCGAGACGAAGCTGTTTTTTAATGGACTAGCCTGGTATTTTGTATTCATGGCCCCCTCAACAAAAGATCCTGAGACGTCAATATTTTCATGTAAAATCGTTTATACTGCTCTTGGATAATTTCTTATAAAGTGATGCATTTTTGTAAAGTAGTAAAGCCGATTTAAGAGGCTTGTTGTCTAGCGTTTTAAAGGGATACAGGCGGTCTTATGAGAGTATTGAATGAAAAGCTCTAGGGCATTCTACTTTAATATTATAGTGAATATATTTCCCCAAGAAAATGTCTACTGAGAAATTGATTTGCATAAAGTCATAAAGCCGACTTTAAAGGCGCTTGTTGTACAGCCCTTCAAACGGATACATAGGGTCGTATGGGAGTATTAAATCAAATGCGCTCCTCCTATTTTGATATCAGACTGCTTATATTGCCCCTAAAAATCTCTTCCTAGCAATGCGTTGTGTATAGGGTGAAGCCGACTTTAAAGCACAACATGTATGGCAGAGCGACGTGCGCATTTATCGGACAAATTCCCCTTTGGGAGTTGCTGCACTTCAAAGACGAAAGCTTTATGCCTCTACGTTCCACGGAACCTGATAGATGCAAAAAATTACTCAGACCGCTTAAATCTGCTTGCGCGCTTTGAAGGCGAAAGTCTGGCGATCCTTCTTATAAACCCTCTTTGCTGATACAGCGTATTCACGTCTCTTTCTTCGCTTTCATTTCTTTGTCTTTCGGCCGGAATTAATCCGCCTCGCTTCTTTTCTGTTACGCCGTGTTTGCGTCTCTTTGTTCTCTTTCGTTTCTCATATTCTCACGGCGCGAATCACGTCAGATAGATGCGACGCATTTACTCGAGTTCCCCCGTGGGAAGATGCGGGTGGCTTTTTTTATTGCGCTAGTATGCCTTACGACCGAAAGCCTACATTACAAGTATATGTTAACTTCCATTTCGCGAAGGAACGCAATAATGGAGCGGTGGCGGGGTCCCCATATCCACCGATGGAGGTCAGGAGGTCTGCCAGGGTGGAGGCCTGTGCCTCGAAGGTGTCGCGTTCTCGCCTCTTCCAATGAAGGGCACGCCCACAGCAAGTGTTCTGTGTCAGAATCATCGGCAGGAGCTGTGCAGAAGGGGCAGTTCTCGTGAACGGGGCATGATAGTAGCGTGGTGGCCCCACCCGGTTCACAGCGGGAGAGAGGGCTACACCAACACGAAGTCTCCTCAGCAAGACCTCCTTTCAGCGAACGAGTCTACTGGGAAGGTCCCGTTTAAACAGGACGCTTAGAATGGTATATATTATATACAAGCATTGGTGGACTTTTAAATGTGGACTCAACGAGGAAAGGTGTGTGTCCGCCTGTAAATGCTTAACGTGCCCAACTTTTCCCGCATAAGAAGGTGCTGTTAATAAAGGGCCTTCATGTTTTTATGTCAGTCCGCTTACATTGAGCTGAAAACAATATTCCTACCATAGATTTCTGTTTTGAAGTGCAGCTGACTTTAAAGAGGCCGGTTCACACGTGTAGCCCTCCATGGGAACACATGTGATCTAATGGGGGTATTTAATATAAGTACCTAGACCCATTCACATTTTCATACAAGACCTCCCATATCACCTTAAAAATGTATTCCCAACAAAGCACTTGTGTAATAGTAGGGATTCTGAATTTCAAGTGGTTCGGCGTATAGGGATACATGGGGTATTTATTAAAAGGCCCCAAGGCCTAATTTCGGCATCAAATGTTTATGTAGCACTTAAAAAAAAGTCTTCCCAGCAATGCACGTAAACGTGGCAGTGAAGCCGACTTCAAAGGGCCCGGTGTATAGCTGAGGGGCCCTGAATTAAGCACTTATTCGACAATTCCCGCTTGAGTTAGTAAGTTGGCAAAAACTCTATATACAAGTTTTTCTAGATGAGTACCACCATCTCGACTTTGCTTTTCTGTGTGTTGAAGGTTTTTAAAGCACCTCCGATGCTTATGCAGAGTACAATACGAGCAGTAAATAAGTTTCGCGTTCGCGGTTTAATTCAAGCTTCCACTCATTAACCATTCCTAATTAATTTTAATCCATCTTAATCCCCCATAATTTATCCTAGTTCATTTTAATGCATCTTAATTCCACCCGAGTTTGTTCTCTGACACTGAATACTCGTTTCCTATCCCTAAGCACTGATTCAATCATTCTTCTCTCTACTGCCCGTTGCACTGATCTTGAGGATGATAAGGAAAACGGACGGAAACGCAGGAAGGTTAGGTAATTAGGTGTAAGTCTTCCGTCAAGGCGCTTGGTAAAGGGCCAAGTTGCTGCCCGTTCAGTCATCACATGCAGTGCTCATTGGTTGTCTACCTTAATTTTAAGAAATAAAATGCCTATAGGTTTTCAAACATACTGTCTATACTACGGCTCTAGAAAAAAATTATTAAGAGCACTTAGTTGTACTCATGTGCTTCGAATGCGCCAGCCTGGGGTACTATTGTGACGGGTAGTTTTTATATACGCGTCCACCCGTCGACACAGCAGCGAGGCTATTGTACTACCATTAATCATTCTTAATTCATTTTAGTCCATCTTAATCCACCCCAATCTATCCTAGTTCATCTTAATCCATCTTAATACACCCTAATATATTTTCCATCTTGTTCCAGCTTAATTACCTTATTCCCCCTTACTCCAACCCCACTAATCCTTACTACCTTAATTAGCTTAAAAAATCCTTATTCGAATTAATCCACCTAAATCCACCCTTAATTTACTTTACTAATCTATGCTATCACTAACTTATGGATAATAATTTCACTTCGGTAATCATTAATCCTCTTTTCTGGACGGCTGCCACGCTTTGCTTTGCTTCTGGCCTTCCTCGGGCCTTTGTACCGTTCATAACGCCGGGGTCATCAGAGGTCGCCTCCCGATGAGACATACAAGGATTTCCCCTTAAAAACTTTGGCGGGAAAATTCACTGTATAATTGACAAGAAACCATGGCGTTCTGCCTGCATTTCCGTTTTTCGCAGTTGATAAGCTCGTCTCAGGCTAGCTACCACGATGGCACAATGTGAACAAAATGGAGGAGCGGTGATTTCATGGCTGAAAACTGTGCTTGCTTTCTTGCTTGCTTATATTCTTAAAGGGGTCCTGCAACAATTTTTTCAACTTTTTTTTTTTTGAAATCTTAAATGTTTGCAGAACGTAGTCGACCAACACATCCAGTACATAGATTAGGGGGTCGCAAGGCACCTTAGCCAAAAATCCCGGGTTTGAATCCTGGACCAGGACGAATTTTTCTTCAACTGCGAAGTTTCTGAGAAAGCTGTAGAGCTTTCCTTTGTAGCCGTATGGCTGCATTTATGTGGATGCCCAACTTTCCTTCGCAGAATCTTACTCCAACTTGGGGATTTCCACTAAAATCTGGCCGATTAACGCCTGTCCTTCACTTTGAGTTGTTGATCAATTCGCTCTCGCGCAACAAACGACTAGCCTACTGGTTAGCTCAGTTGGTAGAGCGACTGCTCCGGTTAAGCGGTGACCCCGGGTTCGAATCCTGGACCAGGACGAATTTTCTTCAACTGTGAAGTTTCTGATAAAGCTGTAGAGCTTTTCTTTGTAGCCGTATGGCTGCATTTAGGTGGATGTCCAACTTTCCTTCGCAAATTACTACTCGGTGTCTTCACAAGATTTTTCTCTCTTTTTCGATCTTGGCGTTCTTCGACCGCTGGAATTACGCCATTACAGCGGTGTAGCGGTTACTGGCTGGCTTCCCGTCAGTTTCAGCAATGAACGCATTCGATAGCCATTCCAAAAGGAAAGCCCCAAAAGCCAAGCAGTAATGGCAGGCACATCTGATGCGACAAGCAAATCACTGTTCGATATTTCGGCGTACGTTAAAGATCCCCAGATGGCCAAAATTAATCTGGAGCCCTCCACTATGGTGCGCCTCATCGCCTGTGAAGCGTCAGCGCGTTAAACCACACAATTAATCAAATCAACGAGCAAATAACGCAGTGCCGTACCGTGCTGGCGATAGCTATAACTTTCGCAGTGCTTCCAGATGCGAAGTAAAGAGTGAAAGCGTTTATCGGAAGTGCTGCAGACTCCCTTTAAGGTGATTGTCACCCAGTGCACGCTTCTTGATCAGCTCCACTCGGTGAGTTGACTTTCTGTATCCCCCTCTCGTCTTCCACCCCGTCGAGCAGGCGCTGAGTCAAGCTGGCTTGAAGATGGAGGACATGTCCATGATCGAGATCAACGAAGCGTTCAGCGCCGCTGTTCTCTGCAACATGAAGCACCTCGGACTAGACAACTCTAGAGTGAACGTGCATGGAGGTGCCGTGAGCATCGGACATCCCTTAGGGTGAGTATACTTACCCTGTTTAGAGAAGCCATGAAGACAAAACACAACTTCGTTCAATTTGAAACAACTAGCCTTGGTGCCTCACTCAGCTCCATTCCAGCCATGAAAGACGTTTTTTTAACCAACAAAACGCACGCATTATTCAAAAACTTTCAAATTTAAGGCTGCTGTGACGTAATATGGGAAGCAGCGACGCAATATAGGCCAGCACTAAAAAAATGAAGGAAGCTCACACTAACGCGTAAGAATTGAAGGTAGCGAAGCTGTATGCAACCTTCACGACGGTTTAAGTCCACTATTGCAGCCGATTTGCTTCTTCTTCGCTGCCGCAACGACCTTTACTCCATCATTGTTGCTATAAACGCGAGCTTCTTTCATTCCTTTTGAAGTGATAGTTATTGGACATCACCTTGGAGGGGCGTACGCTATGACGTGTCTTTCTCGGTCCGAGCAAGTATTGCCACGATTACGGCGAACGCTGGAGTATTTTTTTTTTTTTTTTTTTGCCACTCTTGGCCGATCTCCATTAGTGGGTATGCTTGGCTTGACAAACGTGCGCCGGGGACGCTGGGCGGTCTCCGCGTGGCACGCACACACGAGCGCTAGGCATTTTCTTGGTTTCGTTAACTGCCGGGCGGTCACCGCGAGGCCCCCGCTTGCCTGCGCGCGCTCAGTAATTTCTTGGTATTTTTAGCCGCGTACACGAAAAACTGCGATTTTCTAAACAGCTTCGCTGGTAAAACACAGTTACAGCGGAGCTAAATGCACGTTAACATTTAAGTGGTGCAATGAAATGGAGCTAGAGATCCCACTTCAATCGCCAGTCATGTTTCTTGGCGGTGGCTTTGATCGGCGGTAGCCAATCGTACAAATAAGATTATGTGACGTCATAGGGAAATCGCCGGAAAGTGGCTGGGGCGTCGCCAATGCTTCATCGGTTTTCTTTAACGCCTAGGTTATTTGTTTGATGTTACGATAAAACTGGTGTCATTGTTGTCTTCGTGGCCCCATTAAAGACATTTTAGCGCAGCTGCCGTATTTACTGTGCACGTACTAAATGATTGCGTATTTGTTGCAATTTCGCGGACGTGCTTGCAAAAACTTAAAGCTTTTAGGGGTCAGTGAGTCTTGATGCGTATCTGTAGCGAGTATGGTAAGAGATGAAGCAGAGCGAAAACGAATGTTGGGGATTGACAAGCGTGACGCATGGGCTCTTTCACTTTTGTGTCCAAATGACGCATGCACGCTTATTTGGATGCACGAGACACGGGCTTTTTTCTGAAACCCTATGCGCACCGCTTTGTGGTCGGCGAGTAATGATTCTCAAGACAGTCCATACTTACTGACTTCCGCGGCCAGCGTTGTAGCCAGAAATATTTCTGTAGGGGGGGGGAGGGGGGGGGGGTTATAGAGCCTCCGGCAGAAAGACAAAACTAAAAGGAAAGACAGCCTGCACGCAAACATCATTTTCATTATCACTTTCTTATCTAATTTTCTTGTTTGTGTTTTTACACATATATACCGATGCAGACAGGAAAAGAGGCGGAAATAGGGAAGGGCAGAATGCAGGTGCACAGCTCTGTAAATTTCAGGGGGTGTTCTGACACCGACCCCCCCCCTCCTGGCTAAGCCCCTGTCCACGGCCCTCCAAAGGCTATGCCATTGCAATTTCTATGCGGTCAGCACTTATGGGTGATTGGTTAAAGGAAAGTCAAATTGTTGCGTGAGAAGGATGAAACTTCATTCCTGTATTACCGCTACATGTCAGCTAGCGCAAATAACGTAGTCGCAATGCATTGGCTGGAAACTCGCGCCACGTCCCGAAAGCTGTCATCTAATCCACCTTCTAAAAATTTGCGGTTGCTTAAAATGTTGGTGCCTACGCTAGCAGTGCGATTCTGGTTGTGCGACAAATTTGCGTGACGATCTGAATTCACTCCAAGACACTCACCTCTCCCCATCTCTGCTACTCCTTCACTCCTTCCCCCCACCTCGCCACTGCCCCCCTGTCCTTCGCCGGGTGTTTAAACACTTAACAAGGGACAAAAGGGCGAATATTTGCAAAATTCCACTATACCATCCTTGTCTGACTTTCACGCAGGATGTCCGGAGCGCGCATAGCAGGCAGGCTGGCTCTTCATCTGCAGCCAGGGCAGTACGGGCTGGCCGGAATCTGCAACGGGGGCGGCGGTGGTTCTGCAATGCTAATTGAGAAACTCTAGGCCCGTCCGTCGCTGCCGGAAGGCTGGTTCATGGAAGAGTCTCTTCATAACTTTAAGGGAGGAGATACACGAGCTTTCCAATACCACTGTGACGACATTCCGTTTTCATGCGGGTACAATAAAGGCACTTCCTGTGTAAACTAGTGCCACCTGCTGACCCACTTTCAACACTCCCTCTATTCTCTTAAGCAACTGATAGAAGGTACTAACTCTATGGCTAGAAGCAGCCCCCCGTTTTTCCGCTGTGGCCTCAAGGTAGAACCGCTAGCCCTGGCGTTAACGGCCTGAGTTCGAGTACCAGCGGTTCTAATATTTGGTCCGCAGTTTTTGTAAAAACGTTTTTGAGGTCAATTCTGCGCTTTGTTTTCGTAAATAGCGATGGTTTTGTATAATTTAGGTCGGTTTAGGTGCGGGCGCAGTCTGTTGCGGTGTTTAATAAACGTCCTGAATCAAGGCAAAAGTTCCAGACTTCTATACTCAGTTACAACTTAAGAACGGCACCACTTCATGTAGTGTATCACTCCGCCAAAGCGCCGGACCCGTGATGTCAGTGCGCGCGCGTTTTGAAAAAGGTTTGCTATAAATGCGTGATATCGTCTGCCTTGTCTCACGCAGTTTTTTTGTCGTCACTTGAGCCGTTTATAAGCATATGAAGTCCAGAAAATCACGGGAACGGCTCACACCATGTTCAAAATATTCCCAGTAACGCCCTACTTGCGCCGCGCGGAGAAACATCCGGCTACGGTGATAAGGCACAGCGGCAACTGGTGCCGTTCTTAAGTTGTCACCGAGTATACCTGCATCGGAACAGGATGCCGCACCTCTGCATTCTACTTTCAGTAATTAAACAACAAAATAAACTCGTCTTCTATAGCGAAATAGAATGAACATGCGTCCTGGCAGCCAAACATTGCAGTCTCGCCTGTTAGTGTTTGCAATTAAGTATTGTTTTAAATATGAATTAAAACAATATGTTTGATGGTTACGAGTCCTTCGAGAGTAATAGTTACCTAACCGGTCGATTTTTCATGCCATATGAAGAAGATGCGATTTCAGGAGGGGTCTGCAACGGGCAACAGAAAAAATGTGCCCTGGACGTCTGGTGGAGGAATCACTGGCTCGTCCTCCCCATGAAGCAATACAACCTTCCTCTAGCTTCCACGCGATCCCCCCCCCCCCCCCCCCCCCCCCCACGGGAGGCCATATCACGCATTCATAGCAACCAAAACGCGTGCGCACTGACGTCAGGGGTCCGGCGCTTTGGCGGAGTGATACACTACATGAGGTGGTGCCGTTCTTGAGTTGTAACCGAGTATAGTGTAGGTTGAGCCTTTTGGTCCGTCTGCTGAAGGTTGTGCGTCACGCAGGCGTAGGAGAAACCGGCGGCCTCGCAGATACCGGTTCCCAGGCCCATCGATAGAGGTCGCAGCGGTCTCGCAGAGTAGTGTTATTAGAGACTTATAGCAGATCGGAAAAACGGTTCCGGTACGGTACGCGATACCCGTTACCGGACCGTACCGGGAAGGCTCCTTTTAAGAGTTATAGCAGACCGTATCTACCGGACATGCTACCGTGACTGGGAGCGACTTGGGTTGTACGTCATTTTACAATTCTTTGTGAGTTTGTGGCGTTTCCTGTGCTGAAATATTAGTTTTCAGTTCTCAAAAATGCTAAAGGCAGTATTAAAAACAATATCCAACGCCCCTACGGGGACTCGAACAGGCGACGGCGTGAACATGAAGCGGACATTTTACCTCTACTCCTAGTTCGTGTGAAGCTGTAGGAGTAGCACCTCCTCCATTCTTGTGAGCGAGGGATGAGGGGCCGGAAATCTCCTCCTGCTGAGCCTCTGTTCCAGCAGTATTTCCCCGTAGGTGGTACGCAATGAAGGGGGTGAAGGTGATTGGCTATCCCCTGTGCTTGGGGAAGACGTTGCCCCCGGCTATCCGCGTGCGCAGCCCCCCCCCCCCCCCCCCCCCCCCCCGGGCTGTCCCTGATGACCCGAAAACCACATGATCTGTGCCCCTTCAGGAGTACGATTCGCAATTATACGAAGGGCCTGCCGACATATCCTGCCTCTGAGAAAATTCCGGCAAGCCTTTTGGAAATCGGTCAGTATTATGGCGCGAGGATATGGGTAGAGATGGCCAGGGCGATGGGGACCTCTTTCGCGCGGGTCGAATCCGCCGTTTTGATGGATGCCATTGCTATGTGGCTACCGCTGGACGAGCAGGCTGCTGCTGTGGTTACACCATTGGTGGGGCCGGCACCGTCCACGTAGATTGTAGCACGTTGGAAGCCCACGTTTTGGATAAGTACTGGGCTCGAAGTGTTCTGCGCACTTGATCGTGTTCCGGATGCATGCGTCTGAGGAGGGGATTGGCGCGAATGTGTTCTCCTATTTCACGGGGGATGTTCAATCGATCTTGCACTGTGGTCGGAGGGAATGCCCAGTCTATTTAGGATGGCTCTGCCTGTTTGTGTCCTCGTGAGGCGCCCTTGTTGGGCGATTATCTGAGCATCTACGAGCTCTTTCGTTGTATTATGGATCTCCAGAGCCATTAGGCGCTCGTTGGACGTAGGTACTGGGAGGCCCAAAGATAGATTGATGCACTTACCGATCACCTTGTATGGGACTGCATAGGTCTGGTAGGGCCACGCGAGACACGTCGACCTGCCTGGGTCCTTGCTTACAAGGACTGAATCGGTCCGAAGGGACGCATGAAACAGACTATATCAGCTATGTGACGGTTCGTTATTGAC
Organism: Haemaphysalis longicornis; assembly: GCA_013339765.2. Lineage (NCBI taxonomy): Eukaryota > Metazoa > Arthropoda > Arachnida > Ixodida > Ixodidae > Haemaphysalis > Haemaphysalis longicornis. The sequence continues at coordinate 42,290,232 of CM023456.1, forward strand.
TCCTCCATGATTGGACGCTATTGAGGCCTTCTTCTCCCCTCCCTACCTTTCCTTATGCGGCCTTGAGCCATCCCTCTGTAAAAATGTTCGTTTGTTGTTTTTGCACTTACGGAGAGCCCGGTCTAGTTTGTCCTCCTCTCAGGGTTGGAGGCTCAGAAAAGGAATAACGTACGTGTATGACTCAGCGCCTAGGGCGGTTGGATGCACGCGCTCTCCACCCACAGCCGATGATGATGATGATGTGGCTATTCCCTTTGTATCAGGTGGGCACAAGTTTTGCACCCTAGCCATCGCTTCAATCTATAGCTGCAGGAAGTAGATTGTTACAGGGAAGGACAAGCATGGCATAGGGCAAGCACGCACGTTATTCATAGCGCCACCTACTAACAAACAGAGCTGGTGCAGTTGCAATTACCTATGTCCCACACATCAGTGAAGCTCTCGCACACATTTTCAAGAAACGCGGTGTGCACATCGTGCACGTGCCCACTAGCAAGCTACGTTCTGACCTTGTCAGCCTGAAAGACCCCCTCTCGCGCTCCAAGCTTCCAGGTCTTTATTGGATTCCGTACGCCTCCAATTCCCGCAACCCTACATAGGTACTACTCGGACATTTACCCAACACCACAATGTCCGCCCTGCGATCAGACGGGAGATTTACTCCACACAATGTGGTACTGCACACAGAATCCTGGCAGGATGAACATAACACCAAACCCCAGATCCACGACACAATGCGAGGCCACCCTGCTCAACCCACATCCAGCTTGCCAGAAATGGCTCACAGAACGGGCAGAGAGAGCTACTCGTCGGCCAACGGATGTCCTGGACTATAGGGGGGGCCCGGGGCCACCGTGACTCAAGGGAACACGGCCCTAAGCTCTCTTCCTCTCGCCCGTATTCATCTTTCTTCTTTCTCTCCTTCCACTCCCCACTCTTTTCGTCTAAACTTTTTTCTTTCTTCCTTTTTATTTCCCCTCTCTTTTCTCCCCTCATCCCCTTCCTTTTCTTCTTTTGCTTTCTCCTCTCTTTTCTCGGGTTTTCCCGTAATGTTAACCAAAAACCCGGGGTTTCAAACTAAATGCGCGGGCTGGCCCTTTTCAGTTTGCGAAAAGGGGAAATCTGCACGCAGCGAAAAAAAATGTTTTGTTTTCCTTTAAAACAGAAAACGGTACCCTTCCCTTTTAATTAAAACCCCGCTAAAAAGGATGTTTTTTTCACTGTTTAATAAAGGGAAATTTATAAAAAATATCCCATTATAAAAACGGGCTGTTTACTTTCTTTAACAAAGGTAATGACTAATCATTGTTTAACAAATTAGTTTTGGGCTGAGCAGCACACCAGTGAACACCATGCACCCAGAGCCTCGGAACCTGCAATGAGTGCGAGCACTCTCACTGCATCGTTCATGTTGGGGCTCGCAAGAATCGCGCGCATGCGAGACTCGCAAAGTCGTCCTTGCTAGACGACATGCATGCAAGCACTCCCAAGAACGCGCTCGTGCGGATAGGCTCAGGCAGCCTGTAGGAACAGTAGTATTTATTCAGCAAGACGACGTGAGGAAGAAGCACGACTGTTTCCTCAAGGGTGGTCGGGAGGTCGTAAATCTTTGTCCGCCGCATCGCTAAATCAACATCGCGGCCGCGGGCGCAAGAGGAAAAATACGGCCAGTGACAGCACCCAAGTCGTCCTGGGAAGCCCGTGAAGCCAGACACCCAGCAAAAAACCTCTTTTCAAGGCACAACAACAACGGAGCTTTGATCAACGCCTGCCCGTTTCCAAATCACCACGAATAAGGTAAAACTTCTTTTTATTTCTTACTGTTGATACCGACTTATGATGTTCCAGGAGCGTGTAATCGTGGGACGCCGCGAGATGGAGCTGAGGTCGTGGATAAACTAGAGTCCCTGTATATAGCTCGGAGCTCCCATACATTACCTCAAGAATAAACCTTTATACTCGGTGACAACTTAAGAACGGCACCGGAAGTTGCCGCTGTGCCTTATCACCGTAGCCGGATGTTTCTCCGCGCGGCGCAAGTAGGGCGTAATATTTTGAACATGGCGTGAGCCGTTCCCGTGATTTTTTGGACTTAATATGCTTATAAACGACTCCAGTGACGACAAACAAACTGCATGAGACAAGGCAGACGATATCACGCATTCATAGCAAACCCCTTTCAAAACGCGCGCGCACTGATGTCACGGGTCCTGCGCTTTGGCGGAGTGATACACTACATGAGGTGGTGCCGTTCTTGAGTTGTAACCGAGTGTAGTAGAAAACGGAAGAAACTTTCTTCCAACTTGTCAGCATCTCGAGCGTGCTTCTGTTTAAAATTTAGCGAGTGAACATGAATTTCGCAATTACAACTACAGGCCACCAGGGCGGGTAAAAATTGCACTCACACGCCTTGTAAGTAGGGTTGTTCGTTTTCGGGTAAAACCCGATTTTACCCAATTTTTACGCCCCGGACATGTTTCAGGAGATTCGGGTTAAAACCGACTTCGCCCCGAATGGACCTTTTCCAAGTAGCGATCTGCACAACCGTGCGCTGACGGTCAGCCGTTCTCAGCCAGTTCTTGCTGGAAGCAAGCTCCACAAACACAGCTGTTGAACTCATTGAGTATTGGCATGACTCTACCGCTCGCTACCCCAGGCTGGAAAATGCCGCACTGACATTGTTGGGCCTAGCTAATGGAAGTTGGGATGTGGAGCGAACTTTCTCCCAACTGAGATGCGTTGAATGATCGGACAGGTTTCGAATGGAGACGGACATGTTGCGCATGGAGGTGATAATGAATGGATACAAGGCTCTGTAAAAAATTGATGAATAGCTATATGTGAATAAAATGTTTTTTTTTCTTGGAGGTTTCAGGGATCTTGGCTGTCAGCATTACTGATTTATTTCCAAACAAGCGCCAAATTTCCGAGAGCATTTGCTACAAAATCGTAATGCCCCCCCCCCCCCCCCCCAATTACCACCTTGAAACAAACATCAATTTTAACGCGTTAGAGTTAAGAAGCTCGCGATACCTTCTGATAAAATAAAATGGGTGTATTACTTAGTACATCTGTATATTTAACAAAAAAAAACGAATTTCGGGATGGTTTACAAAAAAAAAAACCGGTTTCTCCACAATTACCAGTTTGAAAAATGGGACCCGATTGCTACCACCCGATTTCCAAAAAAAAATGTTAACTAGAAAACGAACAACCCTCATGATAAGGCAGCGAAATGAAATGTCAGGCCGTCTTATCTCTGAAGTTGTCGAGTGGAGCGAAAGTTTGGCCATAAATGAATCAAGTAAGCGTGCACGCCGCCAGAAAAAGACCAACCCCCCCCCAATCCCTCTAAAAAATATTCACAGACGATCACAATAACAACAGACGGTGCAATTACAGTAATATTCCATTGCATCACCCCCTCCACAAAAAAGACTAAAGCAGACCCCGTGCTGTAGAAATTTGCGAGCTGAGGTATAGCTGCCACGGAGGATGCTAAATTAGGCACGTATTTCGTCTTCTGGTACAGATAAACTTGCCCTACGAGTGTCTAGAACTCCTTGTCCATGCTATCATCTTGCAGCGCACTGGCATCGTCCCTCACTGAGGGGATTTACCCTAACCGACCTTCACGGAATGTGTTTACACCTACCTCTACCCCTATACTTTAACCGTCACTTCCCCTACCTAACTGCTCGTCCGTGTTTCTCAATACCATATGTTTAAACTCGAGTCGGTGATAATGAGAATCGGTCGTTGCAAGGTTATCGTTTGTGCACACACGTGAAACCTTAAAAATAAACATTTTGCTTTGACACTATATTACATGAGTGGATGCCTGCCAGATTCAGTTGGAATTAACTCGAATGCGTCGTGGGGCTCCTCGCAATACCACGCGTTGTATTAGACCCTAGTTGAACGCTAACCCGACGAAAATTCGTCCAGGTGAGCCTTTTTTGTCCACTTCTGTGAAAAACTAGGCAATAGTCGTTTAGTGAGCTCATGCCTGGTCCCCGATAAGAGTACCCTGGAAAAGAGGAGGCATAAGACCTGTTTTGATGGTGTGCGCATGACAATTAATGGGTATTCAATGATCAGACATACGCCTGACCTTGAATGCGATATCATTGTTAAAGGACAGTGGTTGTGACCCTTAAATGTGCCAGGGATTCCTTATGGATTCACGAGAGTGGTGAGGGACTCAACTGCGTTGGGCGGTTGTTGGCCGGTTGTTAGGAGTTGTTGATACCTGACATACTGCCGATATGGTAGTCGCCGAACGTCCTTTGCTTGTCAAGCTTCGTTGCGCACCTTCGGTGTTTTGCAAAATAACCAACTTAATGGTCCCCGCGCTATGCCGGAAAGCCATGAGAATGTACATACACATGCTACCAAAAAGAAAGAAAGAAAGAAAGAAAGATAGATAGATAGATAGATAGATAGATAGATAGATAGATAGATAGATAGATAGATAGATAGATAGAGAGAGAGAGAGAGAGAGAGAGAGAGAGAGAGAGAGAGAAGAGAGAGAGGAGAGAGAGAGAGAGAGAGAGAGAGAAGAGGATAAGAGAGGAGAGAGAAGCGTAGAGAGAGAAGAAGAGAGAGAGAGAGAGAAAGAGAGAGAGAAAGAAAGAAAGAAAGAAAGAAAGAAAGAAAGAAAGAAAGAATCGTGAGCCGTTTTATTATGTGAGGAGGATGTCCAGCGAAGCTATTTAGCACTCAACATGCAGGTGTCACAGAATTTAGGTGAAAGGTACGAGCAATTTTTTATTTCTCTTCAGTGTTCACAGCGGTCATTTCTATCAAAGGCACATGTATGCGCGCCCAAGCTTTTATTTCGACTCCACTGCAGATCCAAGCCATTGGGAGTATAAGCTTGAGTTCTAAGTAATGTTTTAATCTTAGAAATGGTGCCTGTTATCAACTAATGTACTCAAGATGCATATACAAGTGATGAGACGTGTGAGCTTGAGGTCCAGATCAATGTTTTGAACAGCGTGCGAATTTGGTGGTGATCGCGTGCTAATAGCATTTTTAAACGCCGCACGGTATGGAGCACCTCCCGCTTCAAAGGCGCGTGGAATCTCGGGAGTTCTCCGAAGATATGAAAAATACACGGAGCCCTAGGCGTATAAACTTCGCCCGAAAATTGCACATCGATATCTGATGAAATGATAATATAGCGAAGTTGACAATCCCTTGATCACCGAGTCCCAAAAATAAATGGGCAACTCACTAAAGACAGTGACGGTCATCCCGCTTTTAACTAGTATCACTTTTAACTAGTCTCACCACTTTTCACCAGTGTCATGCCATCCCAGGCCGGCCGTCAAAAATGGCGGCCGTTGGGTACCTTTACCCAGCAACACTGCTCAGAAACAAAATGGCCGCCATGACTCACGTGTGTGCATCAAGTGTCAATCTCTTAATAGTGGTTGTACTTTTGAATAATGTCATTTGTCCTCTCCTCCTGGTGAGAGGAATCACAACCCTTCTCATCCTCAAGGGATTACATAACTTTTATCCTGTTTAACCAGACGACGATAAGGACACTAAAGACCCCTGCTCTCTTACGGTCCTTGATATATGTTTTCCATTTACGAAACGTTTGCTATCTCCACACCATAATCCATCAACAGTGCGTTCCTGCTAGCTGGCAGAGAACACATATATGAAAGGTCGAAAAAAATAACAAGGTTAGATTTCTAACCGACTCTCGTCGGTCCCGAAATAAGTGCATTGCTCTGGCTCTGCACGAAGAGACGATTCCTGCCGACCTGCTTCAGACGTGGGCCACTGAAAAGTACGAAAGCAAAACAAAAAATAAATAAATTCGAGCGCGGTAAATAAATTAAAAAAAATCTTCGCACCTTAGTCAAGCGATATGTTAACTTCAATGGTCCAGAGATGAAGTCTACTTGCTTCATGAATATCTTTCCCCACATCTTACCAGAACATCTTACCAGAGAACCGACACAATGTGACAGTGCAGAGCAGATTAGGACATAATATAATATTTTTGTTTCACAAAAGAGGGGCTGCTTAACGAATTGTTTGCAGAGAACCCACTGATTTGATTATACCACATGTGTATCCCAATACAAAGGGCTCACAAACTAAATCGCGGGGTATCTCGTCAAGGTTTTATCACGAATACAAATGGATATTTCATCCTACAATTGTCTACAAATTTGGGTAAATATACTATCTATTTGTAACTGTAGTTTTCGTCTGTGGAGCCAATGAGATAGTAAATTTAAATAATTATAACTTTTACCTTTAAAGGCGTGAGATATTTAAGTGAAAGGTCATTAGCGTAATCTGCGTACATATTTTTTAATTATAATTACGATTAGGTGGACAGCGACCCCAGCATTGACCCGTGTAATTACCAGTAATTTAGAGTAACAGTCATTTAGAATTTATCTAGCAACTATAGCGACATGCGCAAGTTTTGAAGCACCGCCATTTCCACAGTAAAATTGTCTTGTCGATTCTGAACGTTGTAACGAGATCAGCCTTGATGAGTGGGGTCCACGTCACGTGTTCTCTTTGTCAGCAGTGCGGCTAACGAATTTTTGAACGAGGCTGTGAACGTGTCCGTTTTTCGAACAGCTGGTGTTGTACACCTACCTCGCTCTGGCGATTGTTTTCATGAAAATGTCGTTTGACAGGTTTTTATGGTTTACGCGCGCAAAGCCTTCGACCTATTGTGCGAGAGCTATAAAAAAATAGACGTCCACGTCATTTTAATTATACTCCAGCAAGGCAGAAAAAAAAACGTATATTTTGAGATTGATGCGAGGTGCTGAGGTAAGCCCCGCCAGATTTGTAATTTTAGATCAAACTTGAGCTTCGCTCCAACCCGGTAAGTGTTCCTGAAAGGCCCTGAAAAGTTGCCCCTCCGTTCAGTTCACTATATAGCGACGGCTAGAAAATCCACACTTATTAATAATTACCGACAAGGAGACTGATTTGGCGGGTCCGTACGACACGTCGAGTGCAGCTTAGAAGTCTACCTCCCCAAAACGTGTTAATCCGTGAGTATGTGATAAGTACCCTTCTTCTTCGTTAACAAGTCCTTGCGTAAGCGAGTAACGTATCTTTCACCCGGCAGTTCTATGTTCTAAGAGATATGGTAGAACAAAACGCATTGTTCGGTGTTCACGTGCTCAGTTGCCAAGCCCATGGGCTTGGCAACTGATTGAGAGATATATATTTTGTGAGCGGGGCCTTGGGCTATTGATAATTTATTCGGAGAATTGCGGGTTCAAGTTTGCTCAAAGTGCAATGTAGGCTATGATCTCGTTCTAGCATTTTCTTTTTAGTATGATTGAGTCGTTAGATGAGCAACATACGCAACTGGGCTGCACGGACAATTTATAAACCATACCGCTGAAATATGTGAGACAAACTCTGAGCCATACGAGGAAAAGCAATTTTTGATAGAATCTTGCATTCCAACTTCTCTGGGGAATTAAAGTTTTAATTGTGCGGTATCCCAATCTAAGATCTTGATTTCACAAACAGGAGAGGCGTTTTACGGCGCTCATAAATACCGGTGCACAATTCACACTGGATATATACATTTCTTAGGTGAATTAAAAATTGAAATAGGCCCTAGGACCTTTTATTAAAGGGGCTTATTGTTATGTAAAGGGCGTTATAATAATAAAGCCCTGTAAAGAATCCATATGGCCCACGTAAACATACAGCGCATCGGGTCACACGTTACGGACGGATGGATGGACGGACGAACCACGGACAGATTTCGGGGGGTATTTGCCTCGGAATGCCTACGCATTAAAGTAAGGAGAATGTCCGATTTTCACGAAGAGCTTTTAGCCGCGCGCGTAGTTTCATGAGGCTGCAAGTACCGACGTACTGACACGTTCGCGTTACTAGCGCCACCTGTGTCACCAGTACTTTTTTTTCTCAACTTCGCCAAGCCTTTCGAGAAGGGGCTCTGTCGTGCGGCAGTGGCGAGAACAGCGATAGTGTCCTTTTTTTCTGCTTCTGTGGCATTTATTTTTACATTGTCTGAATGAATCATGGCACTATTCGTAACGGCGAGGTGTAACCGAAAGGTGAGCTTTGTTCTCTTTCGTGGCTGCCGCTGCGCGCGACGAAAAAAATGGGTGCCGCATCTTCGTCGAGCTCGCTTATCTCAACTTTTTCGCCGTTCCTGAGCGCACGATGTCGTGTTAGGACCTCGCGACGGGCCTGGGGGCTTCGCAGATGCACAGGAACATTCGTTAACGACAGCTCGTAGATTAACATATGTTTCGCGTGCACGTTGTACGACGAGAAAAGACCGCGAGGAGCCGAAAGCATGTGCTCCGACAGGAGCTCATCTCGTACCACGGGGAAACCGGTTGGTGGGAGCGTTTCTTTTTTTTTTTTTTTTTCTCCACGCAAGATAAATAAGAAAAAAAAAAGTAGTACACACTAATTTTGGCGCTTCCTCGTTCGTTGGCTTCTGCTCTTGACCCCCCGTACTGTATACAACCGATTCGTTTCTTCCACGGCATCGCATCGTAAAGTACGGTTCGTCGTTTTTCGAAGGTACGTAACGTGGCCTGTGATGTGTCTAGGTCGTGTAATTGGTTCGCGCGTGTATAACGGGAAATCCAGCTGTACGCTGAAGTTCACTGTCAAGGGCTGGCAGCGAGGAGTGAGGTCAACGGAATAATTGGGGCACGTTGCCCCAAGCTGAATATCGCAAGAAGCCTTACTGGTTTTTAACTACCTCCTACGTTCCACTGTTGTGAAAGCGCTAGATGTCAGTATATCTGACGCAGCAAAGCGCCTGGAACAAGATACTATCCGGAAATGTTCCTATATCTCGGTGGTTGGCACGTCAGTAGTCGACCCACTACCGTACGCGCGTGTACCGAAGATTTGTTTTGGGCCAGTAAGCATTGCTTTGTGCCTTTATTCATGTCATCTTCTGTAACATTTGAAGATGTATTGCCACCAGTTAAACTTCCTTTATGTTTAACAATTTTACTATGCAACCTTGCCGTCATCCCAGCCTTGGTTGGGTCACTTTGCTTTCAGGGCTTGCCCGTGTTCAATTCCTTCTCGTCATTTTACTGCATATTGCACTAACGTAGGGGGAAACTTGCTGAGGTCACGGTGGCGTGAGTATGCAGTTTTTAATTTACGTCAACCTTGAAAATGTTTCCACCTCGACTGCCTGCTAACATATATCATGCTGGATTTGGTTATGTCGCGTATTCCTTGTGGCGCATATTTTCAGTTTATTATCCATTCTCATTATTCATAATACTTTTGGGGCAATCGCGCTTGTTCTCACAATGCTCCGAGGGCCGCGGTCACAGTTTTCCGAGCTTTGCATTTTGAGGGCTGAGATTGCATCATCATCTTAATGCCTTCAGGTGGGATTGTTTTGAGCATTTGCACAATGCACGGAGTTTGTTTTGCAGATTTGTGAACAGCAATTTAAATGCTTGTTGTTATCTAAGAAAAGCCTATTGCCTAACGCAAAATCTATGCCATCCTCATGTATTGTGCTTAAGGAATGCACATCATGTTCACAACGTTTAAATTGCTTTTTGCAAAGGAGACAGATGAACAAGAAAGCTTCGTGCATAGTAATCCGTAGCTTAACTATGTTTACCATTTGTAGGTGAAAGTTGTTGAAAGGTTTATTAAAAATGAAGGCAATACCTGTCTAGTAAATTTTTCGGATTTGGTGCTGTGGCGGGGTGCGGTATGATCCCAGCCATGTGGCTGTTGTTCTGATTGCGGGCAAAGATGAAAATTCCCGTTTTTCACACTTTTGGTGCAGATCCCCAGTTGTATCAACTAATCTGTGGCTGTCCACTATGGTGCTCTTGTAGCCCAGGTGCAGCTGTAGTAAATAGAACTCCAAAATGTTTTTTCCCCACGGTTGTGTCACGTCTATTTGTCTCAGCCCATTCGTTATAATGAGGTTTAGGTGTACAGAAATGCACTGGGCGAGGCTGCGGTGGGCACAGTGTCTCTGCTGCACGCATCATTTTTCGTTCTCACTTTGGCAAAGTCCCGTGCTTTCCCTTCTGTACAGTTGTTAAACGAAGCAGGTTTGTAGAGTAAGGGACTTTATGTGCCGTGGCGGCCGCTTTGCTGATGAGGCGAAAAGCAAAAAGGCGTGTGTGTACGAGATTTTCGGCGCACGTTAAAGATCCCCAGGTGGTCAAAATAATCCGGAGCCCTCCACTACGGTGCGCCTCATCGCCTGCGTTGCATCGGCGCGTTGCACACTACAATCAATCGAGGAACTTTATGTGCAACCCCTAAGGATGCTTCGAACACAGGAGATAGAAAACGAATTCCCGAATGAAACAGCCAGTGCCGCAGAGGTTTTTTTTTTTTTTAATGCAAAAGCATTATATGGCTGTAAGGTAAAAAAATCACGCACCCCTCTGTTAAACGACGAAGATGGTTGAACGCAAAGCTTTCTCGTGACAGATTCTTTGTTGTCATCTAAGTTTTCCCAACCGCTTCGACCATGCCGAAATGGAGCAATCGGATAGACACCGGCTTTATAACGCAAGGGACCCAGGTTTGATTCCGGCCACGGAAGTGTTTTTTTTTTCCGCTTCAACGTTTTCGGTTACAGACACCATCAGTGCTCTTTTAAAGAAAATGGTGTTGTCCACATCGGATGGCTGGAAGTTTTTTAAAAAATGTGGCAGGGATAGGAACCAATGACCAGAGACACACATGGTAAGAGGCCAGTGATTTAACTGTTACTCTAACAGACGACACCAATTCACCAATGATATCTGAAAATACGCTTAACTCCAGGGAACGTTGCGGTTGTTCAGGAGGCTGATATGAACTAAGTCTCTCACTCAGGTGAAGGAATTACGCAATTTTCACCGTGCTCGAGCCATGCTATCCCTTGAAAGTTAGCGCTTGACGATGCTGATGAGCAGTTCGAGGCCTCTTACCAAAATAACGGTGTACGGGCAAAGATGAGCTACGTTATGAACCACAGATGGATTCTTAAGAATCTCAGAATGTGGTGTATTCCTTGCTGCGGCAGAAAACTTATCCTTCTATACATGTGTGCGTCATGTCTCTCCGTGGTGGTTTAGTGTACTTGGCGGCAGCAAAGCATCAAAGGCTGTTGAGAGCTATGCTGCTGTGCGGATTTCTTTTTAATTTGCTTGTGCCACTACTGCACATGTTCTTGATGGGGATAGTTTTGTCTTAAAGTATGAGATATGTATACATTCAAGCGGAACTATGACATTGTCGTCATCATGACTTCATCACCATCATCAATAACTGAGGAGTGACCTGCTCCTCTGAGACGTAATGTAAGTGCGCGAATAGACAAATATGACAAATAGGGTCAGGATCCTTCTTATGAGCTGCGTTGCTTCTGAGAGGCAACATCAGGGAGTAGTGAGAAGGGGGGGGGGGGGGAACAGTGGAATTGCACAGGTTGTGACAGACGGGGACGGGTTAACAAATAATGTTGGGTAATTTGTCTATCCCGAGGAGAGGAAATTCTCAGGATCCTTTCCTTAATTCTTTTGGTCACTGAGGGGAGAGCATGTGCATCACATAGAACGCTCTTATGTTTGCATGTTTAGCAGTACCTCTGCCGTCACATTTTGGGCCTTGTCGATTCCCTTCTAAGATCAGTTGAAGCTGAATTTTTAAAAGTCATTGATTGCACATAAAAGTGATGGGTTAGGAGGAGAAGGAATGTGTTTAAAAAAATGTATCCACTCTTTGCGTTGTGTCGAACCCTTGCTCCACTCATTATTTCTTTGTAGCGTAGTAAATGAGTAGCAAAGGTACAGTTGCCCAAACAGTGTGGCGACTGTTTACGAAATTAGTGTAGAACAAAATTTTTCCTCGCTTTTTAATTTTTTTGTTTTGATGTTCCCACGATTGCTAACAGTCACATTCTTTAAAAGTCCGTTCAGAATAAAAAAAGCAAGTTAATAAGAAACTTAGCCTGGTTATAACGTATCCAGGCTGGGGAACTTAAAAATTGCATAAGAAATAAAAATGCGTTACGGGAGGAAAAAATGTACGCAGTGTAATTGGTCAGAGAAAAATATTGTAAATTCTTGCGGTTTTTTAGATGCCGAGGCATACTCGTGTCCGGAATCGGGTGTCAGGGGCTCACAGTATTTTACTCGTATCAACTTGCTAGATTTTTTTTTTTCTTCTTCTTTTTTGTCGTGAAGGGTTGATTCGGGAGCGTCGTAACGGTTACATCCTCCGTTCTCTCGACTGCTTTCGGGGCTATTCATCAGTTTTGTTGAATTGTTTGCAATATAAAATATTACGTTTCGGCACCCGCTGCCCAAAAATCCGGAAGATTTGAAGCGGGCGTCGGACGACAAGTGCAGCCGATTTTAAGCCGGGCCTGGCAACACTGTTCCGAAGACGAATCTAAAGCCGCAAAATCGGACAGTTTAGAAGCCAGGCTTGGGTGGCTTCCCATGTGGCTTCCACACAAAGCGACCACTGTCCGGCGTGTGCGGACGGAGATTCAGAGTTATCAGAACAGAAGTTCGACATTATGATAGCCTGCCTACATATAAGTTTAAACAATGCTACAGACCATGTTGTACTCTGTAAAAATAGTTCGGCGATCCTGTTTATGCTTCGAACTTTTGGTGGTGCAGTTACCTGATCCGCACATTTTCAGCCTCGGCTCGCCACGTGGTAAGTTAGGCGCAAAGGCACTTGGCGCCTTTGCGTAGGTCTTAAAAGCGCTTTCTGGTGATTTAGTACCGGAAATAATACCTAATTGTTTCATTGCTACGTGGGATCGTTTTAGTGAGCGCGCGGTAAATAATTCCTTTCTTTTAAAAGGCGATGGTCGTCCCACGTGGTGGAGCAGTGCCGTTCTCCAATTTGCCAAAATCGCCCTCTTCCATCAATATTTGGGTTTGTAGTGCCTACCGTAGTGGGGATAGCAGCGCCATTGTTTCGTGTGTTGTTGCCGACTTTTTCTTTTTTGGTGCGGTTAGTAGAAAAAAAAGTTAAGAAGGCGCCGGTCATTGATGAAGACGGAGAAGATGAAAATGGGAAACGGGTAGGATGTGAGCACTGGCTTATAGATTCTTTTAAAGAGCTGTGCATGTAGTGGCGCTTAACGTAACCAGACCCCTCTAAACGATTAGACGAACTCTGCTGTGGACACCCTTCAAATATGTAGGCGAGTGGCGTAGGATTTTAGCACGGATTGTTCGAGATAGCGGGTTTTCGTGCACCAGCCCGTTAATTGGGTGATCTGGGCGACAACGATGCTGAGACTGGACGTACTAATTTTGCTTTGCAGCTGTGTTTCGTGCCTCAAAAGTGTAAGCCTTTCTGTGTGTTATGCGACTTTTCATTTCTGAGACACATTAAGGCGGCAGTCATTGTCATTAATCAGCATGAAGGCGTGTACATCTGAATGAAATTGTCTTTGCTTTTTCTCCCTCTCTTTCTGCAGTTTGCGGCTGTCCTTTTACGTAGGATGTACAGCAACGGCACATCACATACATTAAATGTAAGTATGGGCAGGTTTTTGTAGCCTGTAGAACGTACTGCTTACAAAGTGTTTGTGTGGACAAGCTCAGAACTCCTGTTTGAGTAAACTTGAGCTATTTTATTGCAAAGGTAATTTTTCAGCTTGCCCGTTCGTGCTCCAACTCCGAATGTGGGCCACTCAGCATTAACAGGCGAGGCGGTGTTAGGAGCAACATCTTTGTGAATCATAGACCTTGGGGGGAGAAAGGGGGAGGGGGCTTTTTGTGTTCGATTTCGCTAGACTCTGCACACCTCAATTGTTACCCACTACGCATAGAAGACCGTTAACTTGATGGACAAGAGAAATCTGAAAAGTTGGAGGAAAAAAAAAAAAAACTAGGACATTGCAAGACTGGAATCTTGGAGAAAAGTGGAAAAGGCCCTTATACTGCAATGTGATAATGACTGTGATTTTACATCATCATTAAAACTTTCTGCACTGCACAAGCCACACCTAATCGCTATGGCTACACTTACAGAGTTGGAGAAGGATAAAATTAATTTATACCCGTAACACGGGCACTTTCAATCGTGATTGAGTCGATCCGGATCGGGCGCATGCTACATGGCAGTTTCAATCGTGATCGGGATTCAAACGTGCCGTGTAGCAGCGGCAGTGCATCGAGCACGCTCGAAAACTCGGATCGCGATTGAAAGTGCCCGTGTGACAGGGGTATTATTGAGCATAAAAGGGGGTGGCTCTCAGAGTCCAGAAAGCTGTGAGCCAACGCAGCAGCTTGGGTGCAAGCAATAAGGCGTTTCGGGCCCTCGCACTCCGAGTTGGCCATTTTGTTTGATTCAATCATGGCACTAAAATCCCTGTTTTTGTAGTTTTGGCCATTTTGTGAATTTAGTATCGGTCATCCGATACCAAACAAGCCACAGTTTTGGATGCTTAATAAAGCCCTCGTAAAAGAGCAGGAAGAAGTGAGCTTTAAAATGTGGGTTTGCCAGGCTGGGTACCAGAACCTCTCTTCTTAAAGGACCCCTGCAGCCTGGAAAAAAAACTTGCGCTAAGTATCAAAACTGCAGAGACTGGTGCTGTCTACTTGCCCGGGATGGTAACAGCAGGTGTATAATCATTGTAGTGTGAAAACATGGATGTGGGCTTCAAAAAGAACTTGTGCATTAAGCGTGTTTGTTGGTTTGGCCAAATGAAAACTATTGGAGAGTTATAGCGGTGCGGAGGAATGGTCAGGGTACAGTTCTCTATGGGCGGCTGGTGCCACGGCATTGTGCAGAGGTGGTGGAAGGGGTTTTGCGCAGGCGCGCCAACCATATATCAGGCGCCGTACCGGGACCAGCTCTATTGCTGAGCTCTCAGGTGTTTGTGAAGTAAAGGTATAACCAGTGTTTGAATGTAGGGACTGTGAGTGAAAATTTCCACTTTTTCCCCCTCTAGGAAGTCGTTATAGCGTCATTCGCAAGGACGCCAATCGGTTCATTCCGGAGCTCCCTGGCTGCTGTTCCAGCGACAAGGCTGGGCTCTGTGGCAATTAAGGGGGCCATAGAGAGAGCAGGTGAGCGTCTCATCGGCTGCCATGCAGCTTTTCAGGGTTTGTGTGGAACCCTTAAGCTATGTTGGGAGGAACTGCATAGCCCAAAGTTAGAGGAAGTCTCTTGCGCTGGTTGCCTGGTGGAAAAAGCAAAAAGTGAGGCTTAAAAAGTTGAGGGGGCAAGCAGAATCCAGGCAAGGTGGACCAAGGCGGTGAAGGCTTGGTGTTAAATTTGGGATGAGAAAACCTAAGCAAAAAAGAAGCACTCCCATGTAACGTTTTTCGGAAATTTAAAAACCTCAACTTGTTGAGATAAATCCTGGATTCTCCGCTGTTTGCTAAATGTTTCTCCTAATTGTGAACCAAATTAAAATATATTTTCATCTGGAGGTAGCATAGGAGCCAGGCTTTAAAGGGTAAACTCTCAACTTTCTAATTGAAAAAAAGTGTGGGAAAGTTGTACTTCATGAGGCCTTTTGACATCAGCATTTCGTCGCAGGGATCATTCACCACTTGAGGACAGAAAACGGGGAATCGTGTGTTTACAACGGTTCAAACATTCTGTTTCTGTGAGACAACAAAATATTAAAAATATTACGGGTGTGTGAATACCGAATAGTAACTTTCGAAAGAATTTGGAAAAAAAGGCCAAATATCGAATATACTCTTTTTTTACAAGCCTCGATTTTTTTGTAGGTTTTTGTGAAAAAAGACAAGGTTCTTCGCATGTTTGCGAGTCATGACATTCTCTTTCAACCCAAAGAATGCACTTTTCAACTCATTTGCACCAGTGCAGTTGCTGAACTTAAGAGTGGACACGATGCGCATTTGAAAAATAACTTGCGCTGGAGTTGCTGTACTGCCATTATAGGCAACAACTAGACAGGCCTCGTAACTCCGAAGCAAGCACTTTGCAGGCATGGCACGAATACACTGCAGAAGCACATGAGGCGCGTGAACAATACGTTGCGGAAGGAAGGCTCGCACTGCAGTCGCGTGCATGAGCCTGCGCTATCCCATCTGGCCTAAAAAAAAAGCGTGCAATAAGCATAAATCAACTGCATTAAAGGAAGCCATCCTCTCTATTGATTTTATATTAACAGAGGTGCTGTCACAAGCACAACAGAAATGGCGGCGATTGCTTTACTGGAAGCTGCCCTCACGTGTAAACATCCAGCCGCCAAATTTCAAAATGGTGGCCAGAATTGACGGCATGAAGGAACAATCTTGTCGACGAAATTGCAAATTACTCCGTGTTGCGGGATAAAATTTTCAGTCCCTGCAAGGCACGCTCTAAAAAGTATGATTTGGACAAAACCTGCCAAGCAGCAGTGTGTTAGCATGCACCCACATCTCTCACTTTCACAATGCCGGGAACAAACGGTTACTGTATAAGGAGAGGTGGGACCTTGGGTGCCAGAAATGATGCATACTTTGGGAGGCTGTGAACACTACAGTGTGCGCAATGCCTTTGCTAGATAGTATCTGATCTGGCGTCCTTGCCCACAGGGATTTTTGTTCAACTTGGTGCATGTTCTTGGATATTTGAGGCACGAGATTGCTGCTTTGGTGCCATCCTAGGGTGCCTCAAGTCATGTCTAAGCAAGTTTTTTAGGCCATTGCATCAATGCAAGCTAAAGTATTGCCTTCTGGTTGTCCACCAGAGTTAACCAAATGGCCCCTGATGGACAGAGGGGTTTAGAAGGAGAGAGAGGAGGAAAACACTTTTGAGACATGAGGTAAAGGAAAAATTCTGGAGCTAAGAATGTAGTGAGGTGTCGCGGGATAGAAGTACTTGGAAAGCATGTAAGTCGTCCGTTATTCTGGGACTGATTTGTCAATCCGGCATCCACGGTAACTACTCTAGCTCTGCCAACACACCACACAAAATTCAGGCGGTTTTATGTTAAAAGCCCCACATAAATAAGGGTCGATGCAGTGGGAGAAATTCCTGCTGTAGTGGGCCTTGTTTCTGAAACTTTTGCAACTGTCGTCAAACTCAGCCTTTTAGATGGCGGCAGCAGCCACCTTGAGTGTCCTGAAACATTCAGTAGGATCTGTGCCTCCTTGTACAGTCTAAACCTGGTTATATCGAACTCTCAAAAAAACTACCAACTAGTTCGATATAGCGGCTAGTTTGATATATGCAAGCTAAGGGATTGGACATTGTAAACGCACTTAGCATTTATAAAAACACTTTATTGGGGAAACTGGCTTACTTTCACATTAAATAGTCCTGTATCTTCTTCTTTTCGAACAACCTCGCTGTCCTAGACGGTACGCACTTCTTCACACTGTCTAAAGTGTTGAGAAGCTGAGGCCGCAATCTTCCACATTTGCGAAGAAGCGTGGGACTAGTGCCAGTGCACCAATCACTTCGGAGGTTGTGTGCAAACGATCGTCATTGCTTTCCTCGTTGTGCCCGGTTTCACTTGCACTCTGTGTGATGTCAGCAATGTAGTCCTCCAAACTCTCCCGTGGTCGCGACACCATATCCACTCTCAAATCCGCCGACTGCTGATCCAGCAATGGCATCCAGAAATTTCGAGTCTGCTCCACACTTTGGCAGCACCGGCAAAGGCTTCGTTGTGCTCTTCGTGATTTTAAGGCCCGAGCCCGCTTCACGAAGCCCGAGCCCGACCCGGGCTTCGTAACACCTAGCCCGCGCCCGGTCCGAGCCCGGCATTCATAAGTGAGCCTGGCCCGAGCCCGGCCCGGGCCCGCCATCTCAAGCCCAGGCCCGGCCGGCCCGGTGATTTATTTTTTGGCCTAGAGAGGGCCCGCGCGTGTGCTAAAGTTTGTTTATTATATTCCGGGCGATCAGACGGAGCATCTAGTCTGTAGTCGAGTGTTCGACGAAACTTCGTCAGGTCAGGGGTCATATTTGCGAATATAAAATCGTGGTCACTGACCAAGTCAAAAAAAGGAAACAATTGACGTTTCAGAGCCCATACTTGTTCCTTGTTCACAATAAAGCGGGCAAGAGGCCGTCGTCAATTTATATGCAAGATATGGCGCAATGACTTCGTGTAGATTGCAGGCATGTTGCCATCAGTCCGGTTGACAGTATGAGGTGTGGTTTGTATGATGAGTGACTCGAGGAAAAGACGGGAGGCCAAATTTCTTCTTTTGCTATGATAGCGGTGTCGTCCCAACCGATGCGGTGATTGTGCTGGCAGGCGTGCTCTGCCAGTGCATTCGTCGTTCGATTTTCTTTTTCAACGTCACGTTGATGCTCCTTCAATCTTCGTGAAAACTTGCCCGTTTCGCCGATATAAACGCAATCGCAGTCAGCGCAAGGGATTTTGTATACGACTCCCGGGAACTTGTCACTCTCCATCTTGTCCTTTACGTTCACGAGCCTGCTGCGCAGCTTGCTTGAAGGCACGTGCGCTACACGTAAATCGTATTTGGAAAATACGCGGCAAAGTGCCTCGCTGACTCCTTGAACGTAGGGAATGGCGGCGCGCATGGTGGCCGTCTTACTGGCGGTTCCGTTCGGTCGTAGAATCTGATTTTCGATTCGTGCCACAAAATTCTAGGGTATCCATTTGGGAAAAGGATACCCTAGGAATTTTGTGGTACGACCGAACGGAACCGCCAGCAAGACGGCCACCATGCGCGCCGCCATTCCTACGTTCAAGGAGTCAGCGAGGCACTTTGCCGCGTATTTTCCAAATACGATTTACGTGTAGCGCACGTGCCTTCAAGCAAGCTGCGCAGCAGGCTCGTGAACGTAAAGGACAAGATGGAGAGTGACCAGTTCCCGGGAGTCGTATACAAAATCCTTGCGCTGACTGCAATTGCGTTTATATCGGCGAAACGGGCAAGTTTTCATGAAGATTGAAGGAGCATCAACGTGACGTTGCAAAAGAAAATCGAACGACGAATGCACTGGCAGAGCACGCCTGCCAGCACAATCACCGCATCGGTTGGGACGACACCGCTATCATAGCAAAAGAAAGAAATTTGCCTCCCGTCTTTTCCTCGAGTCACTCATCATCCAAACCACACCTCATACTGTCAACCGGACTGATGGCAACATGCCTGCAATCTACACGAAGTCATTGCGCCATATCTTGCATATAAATTGACGACGGCCTCTTGCCCGCTTTATTGTGAACAAGGAACCCGTATGGGCTCCGAAACGTCAAATTGTTTTCTTTTTTGACTTGATCTGTACAAGCACGCCATGAACTGAACGCAAAAAATAAGGGTTTAAAAGTGCACGTAGTTTAGCTTTCACCGTCTGCAGTTCACGCCACATCGGCGTAATAATAGCTCGTATTCTTAGACGAGAGACATCATCACCTTTGATTACCAGACTCTTGGCAACTTCACGTGGTTGTCTCGGCCACAAGTTGGTATTGCAGAATTTTTTTATCCGCATTTGAATCAGCGAGTACGTACGCGTGTTGAAAAACTTCACCTGCAGTGGTCGTTAAGCGGTGGTGTTTCTCTGGCATACGTGTTTGATTCCCGTCCACGGCAGCCGCATTTTGATTGGTGCGACATCTAAAACACACGTGTACATACATAGACATAGGTGCACAGCTCCAGGTTGTCTGAATTAATTCCTTCCCCTCTTGGGCATTCCTTGTAATCGTATCTTTGGTATGTTATACACCAAAATATAAAATCTTGATGCAGTACAAGAAATGTCATTAAAATTGCAGTATAGTGGCCATCAGACCTAGCAAAACACGTTTTTAAAACAATGAGTACAACTAACAGCAAGAAGCGCGCAAAAATAAACCAAGAATATTCATTTTGATGCTATTTTCTGCACTTCACGTCGGACCTATTAATGGTCGTGCCTATGAATTCAAAGCCCGGCCCAGGCCCACGGCGTCAAGCCCGGCCCGGGCCCACGGCGTCGAGCCAGCCCGGCCCGGGCACGGCATTAAGCCCAGCCCGCGGCTGAGTCGGGCCCGGGCTTTCGGGCCGGCCAGGGCCCGTGCAGTGCTCTACCCTACATGCACAAGCCAGCAGATTTGAAGCAATTTGGGCGTTTCTTTAGTAAAATCTGCCCAGAACCTGCTTCGACAAGGGGTTCTCGGGAATCTCGTGCCTGAGGGCACGTCCGACTTTTCCAAGTTCGACTCTATATTAGATTGCCAGCTTCGTGGCTAAAAGCAAAGTGTAACACATGCCACTAGCTGGGCACTAAGTATGCCTTATTTAGTGACATAGTGCTTGCTGCCACAGCTACTTTCCGAAAAAGCCCACAAAGTGCGACGATGGAAACAACAACGAAAAAAATAAAAGCATGCCACACGGGCGGGGTAATTTTTGCGGGCAGGGGGGGGGGGGGGGGGGATGGCGCATAATCGCGATAGGGGAGTGAGCTGAGGTGGGGGGGTGGGGAGCTGCCTGCTGCCCATGTGTGGGCCAAACCACCCTTTAGGGGGTGCCAGCGGAATTTCTCTGCCGAGGGAAAGCCAACTTGGGGGGGGGGCACTTTTGGCATTTCTGTTCAATGCATTTGTTATCATTGGTATTTTCGTTCGATATAGGTGTAGTTTTTGATACAGTGTAGTCCGCTTATAAGTATGTCGCAAGCCGCAAAAATCCGTACTATAAGCGGTACCACACTAAATCAAAACTTGCACGAATCCAACCACATAGCAACCTGCCTCTCAAGTCATCCATATTTATCTTCTCTCAAAAGGGACAATCTTCTTCGTTTTTTTTTTTTTTTTTCCCCATCAGCCGCTGCTGCGCATGGTCTTGCAGATTGCAAGTTACAGGAGAGCAAAGGGTGCGCGCTGCATCAGATGGCTAATTTCATCCTTTCCTCAGCTGGGCCAGTTGATCAGCAGACCCGCCGAAGAACCACACTATAAACGATATTGTGCTTAGACCAACCGCATTTTGAGCGGTATGCTTATGCATTGAGTTCTATGGGAGGCAAACTGGTTATCACAAAAACTCGCGTTATATCCAGTCCTGCACTATAAGCGGTTACGTTATAAATGGTCTACATTGTATTCTCATTGTAACTGTAATATGTTGAGAAATAGTTCTATATAAAGGATAATTTGATGTAAACTGGTTTGACTGCACCTCGCCTTTGTGTGGTTCCCCGCTCAATCCTTGGCACTTACTTGTGCAGCATCGTTGATCGTTCTGTTTCTTCTCGTCCCCTTTCCCTGCAGGGATCAAGCCTGAGGATGTGCAGGAGGTGTTCATGGGAAACGTGGTCTCTGCCGGGGCCGGCCAGGCACCTGCCCGGCAGGCAGCCCTGGGAGCAGGCAAGTATCTGTGCATTGGTCGAGCAAATGGTCCCAACACCAAGGGGACCACGTAAACAGTGTACAACGTTGCCCGAATCCCAAGATCGCTGTGGCAGGAGCACAAATCTGTAGAGTTCGTCGCATCTTGCCTTTAGTGATGGAGGATGTATAAAAAAAGCAGATGGATACGGTGGCAACTAGGGGTGTGCGAATATTCGAATACGAATTGAATAGTGCCTCCGCGAATAGTCCATTCACAAAACGAATATCTACTGTTCGATTTTTCGAAGTCGAGTGGAGTTTCTGAACGTTCCCTGGCTTTGTGAAAGCGAGACGTCGGCGCATGCTAATGCACTGCTGCTACACCATCTGGTCTGCAAGTTCCATCCAAATCACACTTTCGACGAGCGCACCTTGCAGAGGCCACAAATTTTATCCCACTGCACGGAGTAATCTGCAATTGCGTCGATAAGACCCCCCTTCCGAGCCATCGACTCAGGCCGCCATTTTGAATTTTGCGACCGAATGTTGACATGTTGGGCAGCTTCCAGTAAAGACTGGAAGATTTAGAATTCAAAATCGCCGTATTTGTAGCATTGAGCTTACTCACAAGTGATGATCACAGTTTTAGCGTGGCTCTTGCAACAGTTTGACGCTGTTGGAATCAACATAGAAATACGAGCTTACTAACAAGTGACGATCACTATTTTAGCGTGGCTCTTGCAACAGTTTGACGCTGTTGGAATCAACATAGAAATACAGTTCACATAAGCGTTCAGGTGGGCTGAAGTTCTTTGTAGCCAGATTTAAAGCTGCATTGGAGGTTTGTTCAGAGTACGTCATAAGAACTCGTTCATAGTAACGAAGCAGGTAAGTTAGAAGCTCGTTTAAAACAATGCCTCAAGAATCAGAGTTGTTTACAGTGAAAACTAATTTGGTGTGAATGGATCAATTGTCATTTCAAACTGTGTCGTTGAAATTTAAGATAACATTGTTTTGCAGTGATAAACAGATTGCTACGGTGCAAAGGTACAACTGCTATCAGCGTGGGTAGGAACAAACTCTTGAATGCTGAGGGTGTGTAGTTTCTCGTAGGGGCTTGCAGGAGCAGCGTGAAGGGTGCGGGCATGATTAGGCTTCAAAATGAAAATTGCACCGCTTGTTGAGCTCCGCAGAAAACCGACTGCCGCGCTACATTAGCAGCGTCCAATTTGGAACCTTGACCAAACTTTATCATTGACAGCTTTTTTGCTTGGCTTGGCACTGGTACCTGGCTGTGGCACTTTTCAGAGTACCAGGGCTTGAATTACCTTCTCCAACTTCTAACCATCGATTTCGCTAGCATGAATGCTATGCCCTTAAAAACCTTGATATCCTGAAGACGGAAACTGAATCCACACGTTTTCTGGTAAAGCAGCATGTTTTAGAAATACTACAAATAACTGTTGTTACGCCTTTTGTCTGTTTGTAGCATTTGACAACAATCTGCAGTAATTTTATTTTGGAGTATCTAACTGTTGGCCAAGGGTTTTGCAAATATGTCAAGTGTTCCTTGACTTTAGTGGTATCATGTAATGTGATAATTTGTTTCCTTACCTCTGTGTTTGGTCATAACAAAGCCAGGGTGTTGAGTCCACGAGGCCCTGGTTTTTCTGGGCCTAGTGGGAATTAAATCCTGGCAGAACAAACGTTCGGCGTTCCACAGGACCAGTGAAAAACCATGTTCGCTGTGCCCTACTAAAGACCGAACAACATAGCGTGCTTGAATCACGCGCACTGAAAAGCTAAGCTCCGAACAAAAAAAAAAAGAGTGTGGGAGTGTACACAGGGCAACAATCTCCTGCTGAGTCCTTTGGACTAAATTTTATTTTGCATGGAGGTATCAGTTTATGGTCTATCTTGGTCACAAATAACACAGCTGGCACTGGTGCCCTTTATCTATCAATGAGCAACCTGCTTTTGCTTGTTGGCCATAAGCTGGCTGGAAAAATAGTCATGCGGATATACGTGGAAAACCCCAAAAGGGCTGTGTGCACCCACAGGCTAAAACAGGTTTTTATTGAACGAAAAAAAAACCTTAAAACTAGACAGTTGCCTGTATTTTCGCAGAAAAAAAAAAGAGCACGAAATGCAACCTTCATGTACAGTTTGTGCACAATCAAGCCAGCTGTTAGCAAAAATAACTTTACAAGACTATTTATTGTAACACTCCGTATGTGTATTTTATGTTGTGGTGACCAGTTATCAGACGTCCAGATAAAGCAAAGCCTGTTGCAAGTGGCACTAACAAGGTCATTACTTAGTGAAGTGCACCTCGATGTGTGTAATAGCTTCGCTGTGTATGGATACTACAGTCCTTGCTCGTCGCGTCTCTGCAGGCCTCTCGCAGTCGACCCCATGCACTACGATAAACAAGGTGTGCGCTTCAGGCATGAAGGCCATTATGCTGGCAGCCCAGAGCCTCATGTGTGGATCGCAGGTAATCGCTCGTCCCTGCATCATTTCTTGTTTTGTTTGTTTGTTTGTTTGGTGCAAAAAGCACGCTGCTGTTTTGTTCCTTCACTTGGTGGGTTCAGGATAAAGCAACCAGTGAAACTTCTGTGCCTAGCACCGTGCGAAAGGAAAAGTTTTTGTTTAGAGTTAGCTTTCCTGCTAAAAAATAAATAAATGTGAAGTCGGTGCCCGTTTCTGTCGCTGTGTGTGTTGTCTTCCATCTCTTTTTTTTCTTTTTTTCTTTTTTTTTTACACGGTGTTGGCATTTTAAAAAAATTGGCCCGTATCTGCTCCTTCGTGCAAATCCCAAAAGACGTAGTCTTTCGCTTTTGCAAGCTATTAATTGTCCTCCTTGTGTATTTTATGTTGTGTGACCGTTGATCGCGTCCTGATAAAGCAAAGCCTGTTGCAAGTGGCATAACCAGGTCACTTAACTTAGTGAATGCAACCTCGATGTGCGTAAAGCTTCGCGTTATGGAGGTACTTCAGTTCTTGCTCGTCCTACTCGCAGGCCTCTCGCAGCGACCCCAGTGCACTCGATAAACAAGTGTCCCGTTTTCAAATGGCCCATGAAGGCCATTATGTGGCGCGGAGCACTCATGGGGATCGCAGTAATGCTTTTCCTGCATCATTTTTTTGAAATTGCATGTTTGTTTGTTTTTGCAAAAACGCAACTCTGTTTTGTTCTTCCTTGGTGGGTTCAGATAAAGCAACCAGTGAAACTTCTGTGCCTACACCGTGCGACAAGAGAACATTGTTGATCATAGAGTTAGCTTTCCTGTACAAATAAATATTGCGCAGGCCGTTTCTGTCGCTGGTGGTTGTCGGTCACAACTCGTTCATACCAAATTTCTGGGTTATGGGCATGTTTAAAAGTGTACAATCATGATAGCCTACTGACAACAGGATCTCAATTTTTCTGCACATTCGTATTGCTCGGGGAAGCTAGGCAAATTGTGTTGAGTTCGTGAATTATCGTAAAAAGGTGCAATTACCTGTCTGCATTGGAAGGTGAAAACTAATTGAAATTACCACCCTTGTTTAAAACTTGTATTCGTTATTATGTCTTTCAGTTTAAGGCCGGGTTTAGACAGTTGTCGCGACTGTCGTAATATCTTTAAATAATGACGTCATTTCACGTCTCAGCCAGTTGAACTGCGCGAAATGCCGTTTTTCTACGTCCATAGCGTACAATATGGCTGTTAGGTATAGTCAGAACATGGCATAAGGTTCAGGCATATTTGGGAGCTGATGGTGGTGTGTTGAACTCTTGAGGGCAAAAATCTTTCAAGGAAATAACTTAGCTGTTTAATCTCTTCCTTAGCACATTTTTTTCTTACCTTGTTTAACTGGGAATTAGTGTTGCGCATGAAACCCTGAGCATCCCTCCTGCATATTACTGTATTTTGGCAAGCACATCACTCAATTTCGCTTTCTGAACAACATCAGACTAATTCCTTCTTTGTGGTTGACCAGAGACGTGCTGTTTGCCCTTTGCGCCAGCAGAGCACTTCTAGCACACTACCAGAGCTGCCTTGACCGAGTAATTTTGTGGTCCGATCTCAACTGCCAGAAATTGCCTAGCACCTTCACCGGGACAAGTGCACTTTACAAAGCCTAGCATTTGTTCATCTGAAGTATACCGTATTTTCGCACGCATAACCCGCACCAAAATGCTAAAATTTCAGTGGTAAAGTAGGGGTGCGGATAATACGCGGGGTTTTCCCTTTAGTGCAGCTTCATGGTAATGTGTGTTGGGCCATGAAGCTCCTACGCAGTAACAAAGTTTTCTGTAGCTCTAGCGAGAGCAATGACATGGAGTGAATTTTGACCTCCGCCTTGCAGTCAGTGTATTCTACTTGCTAAATATACTTTAGTATGTGATGTCTTGCTTGAGCAGCAGCTTTGGTGCACCCTTTCCTGTATCAAATGTGCGGGCAAAACGCGAGGATTATATGCACAGGCGAAAATATGGTAATCCGAAGCATGGTTGCAACACTGAATGGTACACTTGCATAGCAATTTTAGAGTAGGAAGTTGTAATTTCCTTATTTCTTATAAGAAGGCACACTGGTCTTTGAACCTTTTTTGCTTTCCAACCAATTTTGATGAAACTGTTCAGTTTTTTTAGCTGAGTTCAAAATTAATTAGTTTTGATGTGAGGTAACTAGTTTCTGAGTTAATTAAAAATCTTCCTTGATAGTTCTTGAGAACAATGGGAAAAAACTATTCAACAAAGATTACCAGCAAGACATGAATAGATACCAGAAGTTGTGGAGAATGAAATGTGGGAAGCGTTTTTTTTTTTTTTTGCAATTATATACACATTTACATCAATTATAACTTCTAGGGTTGAAGTACTCCTACTAACCAATTGATGCTAATTAAACAACTACTGAAACACAAAAAGTAGCTGGTACTGTTCTATGTATGGAATTTTTGGAGGAAAAGCTGTGCAAATCTGATGCAAATGCTTTTTTGGGCAATTTTTCGATCCCAAAGACTCATGTGCCACCTTAATTGGAATGGAAATGCCAGGCTGTTGAGTACACTGGGCTTGCCATCGTCTGGCCCAGTGGTAATTAAGCCCTGGCAAATCGACACAGGTTCAGTATTCCACAGGATGAGCAGTCGTGTTTGCTGCGTCCTACTAAAGCTGAACGACATTGTGCGTGGCTTTTTGTGCACCAAGACTGCGGAGAGGTGTTTCCGCTCTTTGACTGAAAGCTGAACGTGCCTTGCCCCTCCCTCTGCAGGAGATCATGGTGGCCGGAGGCATGGAGAGCATGTCGAACGTGCCCTACTACATGACTCGTGGGGAGACGCCCTATGGAGGGGTCCACCTGAATGTGAGTGGGCAGTTATTTGGAGGGCCCGTGGTGCTACGTGGTCCCACTGCCCTTGTAGCCCTGTATTTTGTGCTGGAGTTCTCTGCTGAAGTTACGGAGAAATCCACATAACGTTTGTACTCAAAGTGATCGAGATTTCGGTTATTGCTCTGAATCTCTATGTGCTGCAGTGAAAAGTAACCACCCTTGCTGACCGCGCCGGCGGCATTTCGTGGTGTTATTCCTCCCTTTGGTCTTCTTCCATCTGAGGAATCGCACTCGGCCACATATTTTCTAGGCTCGCGTGTCTTTTCAGAGCTTGTCAACACATATTTATCGTGGTAGTGGATGTATTGACGCTTACAAAAGGCCGAAAAAGAAATAGCCACTGCACGATGGCCAAAAAACTGGCCAATGTCGGCCGGTTTTAGGTACAGACCGGCAACCGGCCCGCAGTCTAAAAAAAACGGTCAGGTGGCAACCCTTCCGTTTGAGGCCGTGCTTCCATCCCATCGTGGGGGGAAGTGGCTCCCATTGAGGTGGCAAGCTTTTGCCGCAACCCCGCAGAGATGACCGAACACCTGCCTTCCTTGCCTGCTTGATCCAAGTTTCCTTCTTCCTTTTACAAGGCTCTCTCCCCCCCCAGTTTCTACTTTCGCATTGCCCCAATGTCCTCTTTCCAGCCTTTACTGCTCCTACTGCCTGATCTCTGCTTTTACTGTGCTGGCATTTACCCGTACCCTGATCATATGCCACTTTTGCCCAGTCCCTCGAAAGTTGTATAATCGGGGTTCCACTGTATGTGATAATGGCACCGCTCTACCACAAACAAGAGGGGAGCTTCATTAGGGGGAGCTTGTGGCCTAACTTGACAGCCCGCGCCGCCCTGTGTGTTCTTCTCTATGTGTTGTTTTTCGTGCTTATTCCCAGAATGTATCACCAACTCCCCCGACTTTCAAATGACAGCCAGGAAGTCCAATACGCCAGGCTTCAACTTACTGAGCCCGGTGTAATTTCCTTTCTGGCACATAAACACCGTTCGAAGCTCCACAGGACCAGTAGTCATAATTGTTTGCTGGGTCCAACTAAGGCAGAACAACATACTCTGTTATAAGCATAACTGTCACCATCTACTCCTGAATTGTAGTTGGTAAAGCAGTGTTAATTGCTGGAGTAATTGTTGCTAATGATGTACTTTGGCTTTCAGGACGGCATTGTGCTCGATGGACTCACCGACGCCTACGACAA
This sequence comes from Haemaphysalis longicornis, assembly GCA_013339765.2. Taxonomy (NCBI): domain Eukaryota; kingdom Metazoa; phylum Arthropoda; class Arachnida; order Ixodida; family Ixodidae; genus Haemaphysalis; species Haemaphysalis longicornis. The sequence continues at coordinate 42,318,090 of CM023456.1, forward strand.
ACTTCACATGGTAAGTTGCTATGGTATTCCGGTGCTCTGAAATTCATTGTGCAGCAGCTGCAGGGGACGCTGGGAATGATGTATACCTTGGGCTGTGACCACGGTGTGAGCGTTGCCTTTGCTAGATAGTATCTGACCTGTGCTCCCTGCGTTCTGCGCACTATTTTGTAGAGAATGTTCACAAACTGAGCGGAAGTAGCGAGTGTGGTGGTGTCTTGTTTTCAGGGTGCCTGTGCGGAACAGACTGCCAAAAAGTACGAGGTGTCGAGGGAGGACCAGGACGACTTCGCCATCAACAGCTACAAGAAAAGTGCATCGGCAGCAAAGGTGAGCGGATGCGTTTAAAAGCACGTTTTTTGCTGGCTGGCTGTGCACCATGTACTCATTTGTTGTATGCAGGGCATTGCGAATTCCTCGGAGTAGCAGGACGTCTTTGTATCATTAGAGCAGTCGCAGCAGCTCGAAGCAATTGAAAATCATAACTGGTTTGCATTGTTAGGTGCACATTATAGTTTTTACTTGGATGTCTTGAACAGTTCTCTCCCTTCCTCCCTCTTAGTGTTCTTTTTTTTTTTTTTTTTTTGTTTGCACTGCATATCTGCCCTTGTGTTAAATTTCGATGAACCCTAGGTTAACCAATTTATAATATTTCCGATGTTGCGTTCGACATTTCTCAAGCCAGTTTGTACCCAATGACGTCCTTTGTCATTATTGCAAATTGTTGTGCAGCATGTGCTGTTTTCGCTATGCTTATCAGTGATCATCCTGTATACCTATGGCCCTTCACGCTTCTGCAAACTTTGACATTTGTGGGTTTATGGTAATGCTGTGTGTTCAATAAGGTGCTTGTTTCAAGCAAGGTGTGCTATTTTGATGTCCTGGGGTGCTAGGAGACTGCTGTGGGTGGACTGAGGGTGGAGATGTTAAGGGGCTTGTTTTATGTGCAAGTGAGACAGGAAGCTTTTAGGAGTAGGAGAATTGAGGACGGTTGCATGCCTATCCAGTGCACGGTCTCACAGTGGCCTCGATTTTGATTTTATCCACGTTTCTGCCCTTTCGAGTTGCCTGATAGTGTCAGATTTCCTAACTTGTCAGCCAGATGTCCAATGCGCCAGGCTTCGACTTGCTTAGCCTGGTGTTATTTCACTTCTGGCACATAAACACCTGTTCGATGCTCCGCAGGACCAGTAGTCATCTTGTTTGCTGGGTCCAACTAAGGTAGAACAACATACTCCTTTCATAAGCACAACCGTCACAGATGTGCAGTGCATTCTGGAGGCTCACTGTGTGTTTGTGCTTTCACCCTCCCCTTTTTGTAGGAAGGTGTGTTTGCCAAGGAGATTGTGCCGGTGACGATAGCGGGCAAGCGTGGCAAGCCGGACGTGGTGGTGGCCGAAGACGAAGAATACAAGCGGGCCAACTTTGAGAAGTTTGGCACCGTGCCGACCGTTTTCATCAAGGAAGGAGGTGGGCAGCCGTAACTTGTCTTCTTTTTCTTCTAAACTGCAGAAGGAACTGGTTGGCCACTTTTTTGCGACCTGGAAAAAATTGTTAGCTAGACTGCCCAAAATCGCTGCTTTTCCCGTGGGCAGGCAAGTGTCATGCGCATAAATTTTCAGGCAAAGGACATGGCATGCAATGACAGCCTTGGCATCTCCTGTCGTCATGTGTCACGTCGTTTGTCTGAAAATTTTTGTGCTTAGAGGAGCCATGAAAAGAAAACACAAGTTTGGTTCATTCAAAAGATTGCCTCGTTAGAATCATACTGACGCCACTTTTTAATGCACACTTCGCTCAAATAAGCTACATAATTAGGAAAAAAGAGAATGGCCATGCGACCCACTAGCTCATTTCCCGCAACAGAATGTATGATGTCATACCAGCCAGCTCTGTGATTGGCGGAGGGTGGCAAAAGCAAACGCAAATTAGGCAGGCTTATAAGTTGCCGAACGAGCTATTTGCGCTTGAATTTAGGGCAAATTCTTTTTAAAGCCGTAAGAATGGTGGGACGAACAGTGGAGGTTACGAAAGCACACATAAACATAGAAGTACCAATGCGTACTGCTGTTGGTACTGCGTGCACTATGCTTGGTTTAGCTGCACAGGACTGCGGGGCTTGGGGTTGTCTCAGACGACACTGGCCGATTGACGCAAGCAACGGTGTCTTACGTGACCATATTTGTCAAGCGAGCACTATGTTTCATGAAACGATTATTTTCTCCGAAGAAAAACAAGCCAGGTTCAAATACAAACCAAAGGCAGAAAACGGCTTGCCACGGATACGGTGGCAAGCCGTTTTCCAGGCTTCCCAATCGGCTGCAGAGCGGTTGGTTCCTGTTATGACATTAAAGATCCATGAAAACGCACGATTTGCGGGAAAATCAAAATTTTAACTCAAAATAATTTCCAATTAAAGCATCGTTTGCATTCGGGCAAACTGGGGGCACATAAGCACGAAATTTCTTTCGAAATAACACTAACTTGATTTTTCTTCATGGCTCCTTTAACGGGGGTGCAGCAACGGGGAAACAGTGACACTCGCTGATAATTGCCATTGCTTTAAAATCGTGGTCGGTATGTAGCTTAAGAGCTTTTTGTTACTTTATTCAGGCAAAAGTTTTGCTTAGTCCCTACTTCAAAGTCGTAATTCTGCTCTTGATCGTGGAACGATAATGAGTTGCAGTTTTGGGTACAGTTGTGGGTTTCCCCTTGGTAAGCTAAATAACGGTGCCCAGTTTTATGTCAAAGCTGTATGTCCAAAGTTGGGCATTTGATTTCTGGTTGCAGAGGCTGTATTTTTAATACGTAGAGATTTCCCCTTGCATTCGAGCTCCCTACGTGTCTAAGCTAATTTGCAGCTTTCGACTGCGGCAGTCGCAGTTGCCACACTTGAATGGCTTTGGTGTATAGTTTGGCTAGGTTCTGACGAAGGTAGTGATGCCTTCCCCTCTCTTTACTGCAGGCACCATCACTGCGGCCAACGCAAGCACACTGAACGACGGAGCTGCAGCGTGTGTGTTGATGACCCGTCGGGCAGCTGACCGGCTTGGAGTGAAACCCATTGCACGCATTGTTGGTGCGTACACTCTCAGTTTCTCTGCTGTCATGCCATTCACACTTTCATTTGTGTTTGCAACTACAGTCGAACCCCACAGTACGAAGCTGCCGGGAAAGCTAAAAAATTCGCTTTTGTGGGCACTTTGTTCTTGCGAGAATGAAACATAAACGGCAGGAAGATCGGCCACAAGCCGGAAGTTTATTTTGAAAAAGTTGATATGTATGCTTTGCGGCCTTACCTTGCAGCAACTTCGCAACTCAGTTGTCGCATTACAATAAGTACTTCATTGCTAGTTGTCGTGCACGCCTAAGAACGACAGGATCGTGTCAAACGCATCCAAAACATCCCGCAAATCCACCTTCTTTGCACTTTTTTCTCCTTGGCCCTCAGCACTGCGTATGTCCGAGCGTGCAAGTGAAGTACAGCTTCTTCTGTTGACGAACTTTTCCAGACAGTGCATCTCCTTACAATGCTGTTCACAGAACTAAGTGAGCACCGCTTTGTTGACGTCCGGAAAGGCCGCCGTTGTTGAGGTTTTGTTTTGCGCACGTATGCCATTAAAGAATGGCAGCCTTGCTTTTCAATAGGTAGAGCGAGCTTCCGGCGCTTCTAAACTCATCAGCGCTGTCTTCCCTTCCTCCACTTGGGCCTTATCTTGCAGCGATAAAAACTTTTGCTTTTGGGCTGGCGGAGGCATTTTACTGAGAGCAAACACGCGGATCGGCGCACACAGAACAAACTCCCGCGTGCTGTTCAGCGGTGGCAAGCTAGCATAGCCTGAGCCAAAGTCAAGCTGCCCAAGCCAAGCCAAGCCACCATGTGTCTACTCCTGGTGGTGTCTCTGCGAGGCTGGCTCCACAGCTGCCTGTTGCAGGGCCTTTTTGTAAACAAACATGGCGGTGGCCATGCAAGCGTGCTTTGGCAAAAGTTTATGCACTTTGAGTCCAAAAAAGATGCATTTGAGCACTCTTAGGAGGCTGTTAGCCTCAAGTGGGTGGGTGAAATGCCGACCGGACTTGCAGCGAATTTCGTTAATTCTTTCCAAAAACATTTCGTTGCCATGAGATATAACATACACGGGCGTCTATGGACGTTGGCTGGGGATCCGAAAATATTTTGCTGCCACGCTAGCTTCCAGAATGAGGTACATTGCTTGGGTAGCAAACATCTGTAGGGAAGCCACACCATTGGAGCAGCATTGAAGACAACTATGCCCATTTTTGATTGCAATGCTCTGTTAGCATGAAAAATCGTGGAAGCAGCCAACAAATTATTTTAGTTGATAGCAGATCAAACTACAAGATGCAACCCCTTATTTTTAAATACTTTTATTTGCCAATTTTAAACAATTGGCTCATTTCTGTAAGCAGTGTTATTCTTTTGCACAGTTTAATTTCTTCAGTAAAATTAAGTGAATTGAGTGAACAGACCAACACGGCAAAAAAATTTGTTCGTGTTGTGATTAACGATCATTGTTTAGTGCCGGCCAGCCGCACGTGGTGAGTTTGTTGTGCGTAGATGGGGAACCTGTGTCTCGTATGGTACAGGGTTACTTGATATAGGAGTTGAGAAACATCCCGTAGGCCCGAATCATCAAAAAGTGGCCCTACGATTGGTCCGCTGCTTTGGATTTCTTTTACAGTGGCGCCATTTGTTGGTGACAAAATAAACTGTGTGACATGGTTAGCCACTCGGCAATCTGGGCAACATTCAACCACGCAAGTGTTTTATATGCATTAGAACCAAGAGTAGTTAAAAATGCGACTGTGTGGTCAGCAAGATGTGTTGTCGCCTGTGCATTGTTGTCTGCTGTGCGTCATCTGCAGTATTCCGCCGGCAAAAAAAGTTAAATTCGCTGCAACGGCTTTACGCAAGCTTGAAAGGATTATTTAGAGCCACTTGATCAGCTACTGGATTAGTTTTGGTATACAGTGTGATGTAGGCTGAGCGACAACTGCAAATTTAGTACTGCAGGAAGAACCTATGTTGTGCCAGAGTGCCCGCACAAGCGCCAATCTGTCGAAGCAGTTGTGCAGACACAGTAACAATCTCTATTCCCGGCCGCGGCGGCCGCTTTTCTGATGGAGGCGAAAAGCAAAAACGCCGTGGTGTACGAGATTTCGGCGCACGTTAAAGATCTCCAGGTGGTCAAAATTAATCCGGAGCCCTCCACTACGGCGCGCCTCATCGCCTGCGTTGCGTCGCGCGTTAAACCCCCACAATCACAATCACACACAGAAACAATAAATTTTCAGTTTGACTAATTACAGTTTTTTTTTTTTTTTTTTGTATAGTGCATGCGGTGGCCGCAGTGGCGCCACCATATGCACGATTCAAAGCAGGGGGTCCACGGGCGGGCCGTTTTTTGAGGCGGAGTTTTGCAACTGCCTTCATCGAAGAACTCTGTGTATGGCAACGTAGCCATGAGTGTGCCGCAGTGCATCAGCTGCCTGTGTCACGATGCTGCTGTTGCCACATCAAATGCCAGAGTGAAACACCTTCCCAGGCTGTGTTTCCCTGGGCGGGTTCTAAGGAGCTGGCACAGTGCTTCTCCAGCTTATCTCTTGGAAGGTGATCCTGTTAGAATGCCTAGCCTGCTGTTGAAGTGCTCAGTAAGCTTTGCTCGTTCTTTCTAGGCTTCGGTGATGCTGCGGTGGAGCCAGTGCATTTCTCCATTGCCCCAGCGTATGCTATGCCAAAGGTGCGTTGAGATTCTTGGTATTCTTTTTACAAAGGCCAGTAGTTTGGTTGGTGTTTGAAGGATCCCGTGGTGCATAGTTTAACTTGTTACCGTCACCTGTCTGCAGTTCTGATGCAGGCTCTTTTCAACCCTTTCAACGTGCATTCTTATTTGTTTATTTTAATCTCGTGATCTCTCTGAATTCATGTGTCAAAAACGCTGTGAAGTCTGGTAAGGTTCCTTCAGGCCTTTGCGATGGTGAACGAAAATTTCAAATTCCTCTCCTTTTGTCTTGAGCAAATCTGTCTGGCATCTTGTACTACCAGGCAAATGGTCAGCTAGGTTTATTTTTATTTTGAAACGGCAAGCACGAATTACCAATCTGTTGTGCCAGTCTTGCCAAGATGTAAATTCCTCCCCTGTGGGGTAATGAGCGCCTTGTCTAGTAGCAGCGTGTGATTTCTTTCCCTCCTCTCTCATGTGGTGCCAGGTCCTGAAGCAGGCTGGTGTGAAGATGGAGGACGTGTCCATGTTTGAGGTGAACGAGGCCTTCAGCTCGGTCGTGCTGTGCAACATGAAGCACCTCAAGCTGGACCCGTCCAAAGTGAACATTCACGGGGGAGCCGTCAGCCTGGGCCACCCCATTGGGTGAGTGGTGTTCTCCCTGCTGCTACGTTGTTTTTGTCTACTTCCGGCGCAGCTCATATGGAGTCCCATGTATTGCAATCCCCACTGTTACGTCATGGCTTAAAGTATGTTCCCGGATCATTCGTCGCAATCTGACACTCTGAAGCCACCGAGGCAACATGTACGGACGCCGTTTTTTGACGTTTGACGAGCCTTGGCCAGGCCTGGCTACGGAACTCACTGCATGCGGAACTGACTATCACACAAGGGTGCGATACGTCGCCATTAGATGGCCCTATGTTGCGGTATGGTATCACCATCATCACTGCGCTTACAACGAAAGTTTCACTTCGGAATGCCGGAAGCGTGTTTGCCTTAAGGGGTCCTGAAATACTTCCGCCGATGCATGATTACATGTACCAAATAAGACATATTAGCAATCTCCTCCGCAAGAATTTTGTTAAAGCTATGAGTATTAGCTGAGAAATCGTAAATCAAAAACCGCGCATTTCGTCGCGCCGCGTTTCTCCTCTTTTCAACTGTTGACGGCGCGCGAGCACTGCCTCCCATGATGCTGCGCTAGTCAGCGGTGACGTACTTCCGCATTACGCTCCTCCGACTGCCGTCTGCTACGGGCAAGTTTTGTTGACACCATGAATTCCGCACTCCGCTCAAGGATGGATAAGCGAACGAAAAATCTGGCCGCATGTGTGCGGTGGCCTGGCCTTGCCCTTCGCGGTGTGGTTGCTGCAGTGCAGCACGTGACTTTTAATCGGCGGCGAACTCGCAGCCGCTGGGAGGATCTTGCGCTCGGTCCCTTTCATGCACCGCGCACTGTTTACCCAAAAAGCGCCGTATCAGATGTGGCCCCGCTGGTGCGGGTCTTATTTTGCGGTGGTGGTAATTCCTGGCGGCGCCATGTGAAAAAGACATTTTAAACCGATACAGAACCCGTGCACAAAACGCTTCAATCATGTGACCAGTTCAGCTTGGGCGACGCGTGGTGAGAGCGGCAACGTTGGCAAACATGCTCCGGCGCGGCTCTGAGCTTTCTAGCGCTGGGCGAGCGCCTTTCTTTGACGATCTCAAACATCGGTTGCCTGCAACAAGGCACAAACCACTCCAGAGGTCTGTTACGGTTCCGTGATCCCGGTTCAGCTTGGGGCCCCACCTCTGGCATATGGGCACTGCAGGCATACTACTCACTCCCATTTGGAAGTGCGAGATGCGTTTGGCATTAGTCAGGAGGCGATGGTGGTGTGTTGTGACGCCTTTGTTCGCGATGAAATGCGACGTTGTGTTCTAGGTGGATAGTGCTTCAATGGCCTGGATTATCTTTCTCGAGCGACGTACGACTCAACCTCGCATGGGTATGTGCAGTGTGCGTGCTAAAAGCCATCTCGGCTTGCGCGCCAGAGTTAAGTGACTTGCTGTTCGTCCCCGCAAACCGCGCGCGAGGTGAGTGCCGAATTCACGAGGGGCAGGAGGAGGCAGCCCATGTCTGTCAATCGCGGTTCAGACTTGCAACGCATGTTGTGACGTTGTGTTCGTTCGAAAGCATCTGGATTGTTTTTGAAGTGGAAAAAATGTATCCGTCAAACCTGGGCATTCGGCTCAGGGCGTTCTTGCGATTGCACGAAAGAAGTGCCTCGGGGCTTCAACGCTTTTCTTATGGAATGTACTCAGGTAAGGGAATATCCATTGCCGGTTAGGCCGTGTTGCATTCAATACGAACGTTTTGTTAAGCGTTTTTGTTTACACTTGTTTCGGTTGTCGTAAAATGTCCAAGCACTCCGGCACTACGCTGGCAGATCAACCGGCGAGTCGACGCTGAGCAGACGACTCATTGTTTGCCGGCAGTTTGCGTGAAAAAGGCGCCCAATAGCAGGATGTCTAGCTCATGACGAACATCGGGATCGATGATGTAGACATGTCAAGATGGCAGCGTCCAAAAACACGAAGGAAAGGGTGAGAAAAAAGCGACAAACTTGCAACAAAATTGTGAGCTCTCCGCTGCGCGTAAAAGAGTAATACTTGGCCCAGATGACCTTGACGACCCATCTAACGATTGCGCTACTTCATTTAGTGTGCTCAAAAATGCCTTTCAGGGCCCCTTTAAAGCAAAATCACCGCAACAATAGCGGCGCTCTTGCCGTCATCGTCAATGATGTTCTGTACGGAGGCGAAAAATTCCCATTTCTCGGTTCATAATTCCCTGTTTTAGCATTTTCCCGCAGTTTCCCAAGAATTCTCTGCGAAATTCCCTGCGTTGTCTCTCTTCAGCTGACAGATCGTTACGCGGATTCCTGTGCGGTTTCTGGCGTTAGCCAGTGACACCTAGGTCTACTTTACGTAGCCTTTCGAACGCAGATGCCATTCAGAGAATGGGAGTTTCAACATGAGCTAAATTCCTCTGCATCTGCCGCTCAGCATCCTTTGATGACTATGCATTTCACGTTTTGTGCCAAACAGCATGCTTTTTCATGTGAAAGATCTAAGTAAAAACTGCCCGTATGAAAAAAAAGACAGTATTGGGTAATCGGGTAATTCTAGCTTGGTGCTGGTACTCTGGCACCATCTCTTGTTAGCTGCGAGCACACTAAGGTACACCCAAAACACTTTTTTGTATAATGTGCAGCCCTTCAGGTGCCGCTGCTTTATGCTTTGCTGGCTCTTCCTGATGGAGTGTTCTTTCCTCTGTGCTCACTCCTGTTTTATGAACTGTATTGGAAGCAGCCTTGGATGCTTGTGGCTTGCGGGAACATGACTGCAGATATTTCAACATAAATCCGACGGAGTGTTAAGGAAACTTCCTAAAAGAAAACAAAGTTATAAGTGATCCGAAGTCCGGTTACTTGCATTATTTTTTCTTTTTTATCCACGACTCCTAAAATTCCCTCCGTCTATTAAAGATTCCCTTTTGGCCAAAATTATGGACGAAAATTCCCTGCATGGAACATCACTGGTCATCGTGTGCTTCAAGCTTTGAGAACACCGTTGAACTTGTAACCGCTAACTTTGTCGTGCCTTGATGGCGTCACGGAAACAGGAGGCTCATTCTCTTTAGGAAAAGCTTGACGTACTAAACGCAGTGGACAAGCAGCCAGTGCTGAAGAGAGTCATCGCTAGGGACCTTGCATTGCCATGTGTGGCGTTTTCCAGCGATCGCGAAAGCGGCAGTCCTACATTCTCGAGTTTTTTAAGGTTCAAAAGCCAAAGTTGCAGAAATACGTGGTTGCAAGTCAAAGATACAATGTTTTCGTTCATTTTCAAAAGTTTCCTCACTGCTTCGTTTTTCTGGTTACATTTTGTTTTCTTGGTCCGTTGGAAAAACGTTTGAACGGGGTTCCACTGTAGCTAGACAAACAATGAGAGGAGCATAATTAGATTAACTGGGACATCAGAATTGAACACTTACGTGAACCGGGGGGTTCACTTCGGGGAATACTCTAATTTTGTGTTTTAATCTCTAGGCGCCAGAGGCAACAGGCAGAGAGACAGAAAAAAAAAAATAATGGAGACTACTAGAACAGGCAGAGAGGGGCCTTGGACAAGTTCTGCAATGAAAACGAAAGTGTACTCCGTCGCATCAGTCGCATGAATGTCGGGGGCAGTGCTGTAGTGGACGCTATTATTGCGCCTGGGTGTCTGGTCGAGCTGGTCACCCAGTTGCCGCTAGCCAGCTCCCACTGCTCAGAGGTTGGGTTGTGGTGAGGCGGCACTCCCACACCATGTGGTGTAGGGTGCATGGGGATGGGCAGCGTTTGCATTTGGGTAAGATAAATGGCATGGAGGCGGCTGCCATGGAGAAAGGTGCTGGTCTGCAGCCACCGTAAGATGAATTTTTCGGTCTTGGGAAGGTTTGGATGGGGTGGGAAGTGGTGCTAACATTGTCGGTGTAAATGAAGCTGCTCAGGTGTCGGCATACCGACATCTGAGGTATGGGTATGGGCAGAGAAGCATGCTGGTCGTCAGCTTCCAAGGGTGCCCAGGGTATTTGGTTGCGGGCAGAGGTGTGGGCTGCCTCAGGGACAGTTGTGTGACCTGGCGTCAAATGATGAAAGTTGGTGTCTATCGTACGTGAAAGGCAGTGACAGAAATTCGTCCAGCTTGATAGCAGCAGGAAGTCTGTCAGAATTGGCATGTGCTCTGTTTGTATGCTACTGCTGCTAGTTTTTAATACACACGATTTGCCACTTAGAAACTTTCAGATTTAAAAGTTGAGATGCGTTTAGTTTCTTTTCTCTGCAGGGGCCGTATTCTGCGCATTAAAAATATGCCAGAGCTGTGACAGTTTGTTGCAGCCTGTTTTCCCCGTTGTGAATGCCAACCTGACCTGGTAACCTTTCTGTGCAGGATGTCCGGTGCTCGGATAACTGGGCGCATGGCATTGCACCTACAGCCGGGACAGTATGGCCTCGCTGGCATCTGCAACGGTGGCGGCGGTGCCTCTGCCATTCTCATTGAGAAGTTGTAAGTCTGCCTGTACATAGAAGAAGCAGGGCAGATCATTCACTGACACAACCCCCCAAGGCCTGACGGACATCACTAATTCCTGGACCACGTGTTATGCCTTAGTGGGCCGAGTACGAGAATTGTAAATGTGAATATATGGTACGGTATAGGCTTTAATATAGGTGCGATGATAATAATATATTGTTTCTCTTTTTTAAACCACGGAATAAATATTCAGCATTTTGGAAGCTTGGTTTGTCTGTTTTCTTGTGTGCAGTGCTGAATTCTGGAAATGCTAGCATTTTGCAAATCCTGATGGGAAGGTTTTATTAAAGGGATTGCCGATATTTCTTCATCAGAAACTACTGTTTTAATGGCAAATTCGGCCTCTTGCATCTTGAAGGCAGGCACTAGGCTGTTCTGTTTTGTGTGCGCACATACCTGGAGGCTTGGCAGTTGACACATGAGTCAACTGTTTGGTCACTGGCAAGCCATAGTATTGTACCTGCCTTAGAACTGGTTTACCTGAAACCATTTGTCAAACAAATTGGATCGCTGCCCGACGTTCCCCAAGGCAGCTTCCACATTTTTGTGATTTTAGTATGGCCATTGAAACAGCTGATATGAAATAATCTGATGAGGGACATCTGTGAAATCAGATTACACCCAATGGATAAAAACCAACCCCCACCTGCCCCTCTACTTGAGACATTTACCTTTTCCATCGAGCAGAACAAGAACGATGCATGCGTGGGAATATTAAAGACTGACCTTCACTGAACCAGAGGCAAACTCTACTCCTGTTGTACCACTTTGCATATTCGATAGCGCTGTTCAATTTCACCGGAGTCTTTATTCGGCTGCGGCCTTGTTCTTCACAGTCGAGCAGACCTGTGCTTGTGGCGATTTTGGCCTGTTTTTCCCCATGTTCGAGGCAATAATTATACTTTGTTTATACGACAGTGAAATCAGGTACCCTGCCGCTCATTCCGCTGGTCGCACAAACAAAAAGAAAAGCCACTGGCTTGACTGCGCCAACAATGTTGCCAAAACGTTAGGTTTTCTTGCCAAACTAAACAAAGGAAAAGCGTATCGGGTGCCGGCCCCGCGGAAGTCCGTTATAAACATTCAGTCGAAACAGTTTTCGCCTAAAATTTACTCTGTTGTAGCCAATAGTCTGCTCTAGCTGGGTCCCTTCTATTTAAAATGCATGGGACCAGACAAACCAACAGAAATGATCTGTTGTAACCCGAAGTCCGTTGTTACCAGATCCACTGTAACGAGCATAGGCTATAACGATTACAGTCCGGTTGCAGTGTGCACCGCAAATTCAGCTGCCACGGGCTCTTCCGCACCGGCCGCGTGCGCCGTCATTCGCATCGCATCCCCCCCCCCCAGAAAACGAGTTCAGTGTGCGACTTATGAGGAAGTGAGACAAGGGGAGCAGTTTTCTTTCCGTATCCACCTCCCGCGCCGCCGCTTTGGCATCGGCTCCGCATTTGCCTGTTGTCACGTGTGCACTGCTTTAAATTTGACTGGGTGCCTCTTTAACTGCCCCCATTTTTCCGCGAAAGAGACGTTGAGGCCGATGTTTTGGAATCGTCTGACTGCCACACTGAACAGGTGATCGTTGTGCGGATACGTGCTGCAGACAGTGCTGATAGTGATACTCGGACAACGCGCTTGAGCAGCCTACTTAGGTAGGGTCTTCGCTGGAGGCTCAACGCATGATAAAGTCCCTCAGGGACTTCGTTTCTGCCAAGGACCTTTTGCTCAGCTAGGTGAAGCACCTATGGATGATGTGAGCCAGCTTTGTGTGAAGCAAAGTCCTCCGACTGTGGCATCTCTTCTGCAAATAAGTAGTACACCCTTAGGCGAATGAAATGTTTTGATATTTTATTGTCTTTTTTTGTGCAACCTGCTTATAACAGCTATTGGTTATAACGGTGGAATTTCCTTGGCACTTGAATATCGTCTAAGGAGGTTTTATTCTCAGCTGAGAAAGCGGAAAGCCAAAAACCTGGAGTCGTTGCGAAGGTTGCACTGGAAGAACAGCTCACGCAACCGGTGGGTGTCGACACGAGGGAAGCGTCTGCATCTCGGAGCCCCGAGGGGTACGATGGACGATGATGATGGATAACTGTTGCTCGGTGATCGGCACATATCCACTACAGGGAATTGACTCGTGGCTATGTCCCTTGGCGGGGTGCCTGCCTATGCTTGTGGCTGGCTAGTCTCCATTACAAATTTTATAAGTGGACTAGACTGTTCTCCCTCCCCGGGTGTTTGTTATGCAAATCAAGTCAAATGTTTTCTCCAAGAAAACTTGCAATCAGTATGAGTATTGTCACAAATTGGGGCTTGTGCGGAATGCAGTTCATCACACACTCAAAAGAAATGGCTCAGTTTTAGTACTTATAATCCTAGTGAGCGAAGGCAAGGGATATGCACAAAGTGTTCCATGAAACTTTGCCTTGCTTGATATTTCACAGCCTGCCATCTAGCTATCTCTACTGGATGGCTGGAGAGAGAGAGAGAAGTGAACTTTATTGAAGTCTCTGGCGGAGGTAGCTGGAGTCCCTTTCGCTTTTGCTAAAGGAGTCCTGTCTCCACACCATTGATGTCGCAGCTTAGACAAAGACTACACAGGAAGGGGCGCATTCTGTCGGGGACGTGAAATATGCCTGCGAGTAAAACTTACCGAAATGTTTCACCGTTGCAATGGTGTGTCGACAGGTACTGTGCTTGTTGCAGGTGGCAAATGTTAAGCTTAAGTCTGCATCTGACTGGAATTTGATAAGCAGGGCCGAGCTGAACTCTTCGTTTAAATGTAAAAGGGGCAACCCAGGTCTTGATGTTTTACATTTTTGCGAGCAGAGCATAGTAAGCGATTCTTTAGTATCGCTCTGTTACAAGTAATACAGCTACATAGTGGTATTACTTCCAAAAGATTCACAAAATAGTACCATATGGTACTATTTTGCGAATCTCGTTAGCAGGTGGCGTTGCTGGAGGCATCAGTCGGTCAGTGTGGGAAATTCTTCGAGTCCTCCAGACATCTCACCCTACCTACACATTCACTAAATATCTGGCCTAGACTGTGCGGTAAACTTGCCGGCCGCAAATTGAAGTGCCTCTCGGTCCGCTTCAGATGCCTTAAAAAAAAGTGAGATTGAAGACCGTTTTACCACTCCCCTTTTTTGCTTCTGTGGAGGTTAATACCCGTCACATCCGGCAACCGAATGTCATTTTAAACGAATGAGATTCGTTTTAAATGTCATTCGTCTGCTGTCACAAACCTATGCCACTCGCGACGTACCAGAAGATTACAGAGCACTACAGACTCAGTCGCAGAACACTTCCACTGCCCCACCCACAACTAACAAAAACACAAACTACGCTCAGACTTGTGCAAACAAACACGTATCCCCACCCAACACTGATGCATCTTATGTTTCCAAATCAACACGAAGCCCAATGCAAATTCTGTACGCAATCAGGAACACTTAGGCACATTATCCTTGCCATGATTTGCCACCTCCACCACTTCCCCATTCCCCCGAGCAGTGGGAGACTCTGCTGTCCAGCTCCATTTTTTGCGATCAGCTCCTGCTGGTTGAGAGAGCGGTAGCATCAAGGACGGCACATGGCTACCTGTAAGAAGGCTCCACTCCCACAAGGCTCTGCCAAATAAGTTTTTTTCTCTCTCTCTCTCTCTCTCTCTCTCTCTGCTGTCACACAGGCGCAGTCTAATGACATTCGGTACCGAATGAGTCCAGAGAACTCATTCAACTTTGACTTCGGACCAACTGCGTACTCTCAACAGCAGAAGACGAGAAAAAAAAATCTTTGAAAAAATAAGAAACTTATTGTTCGCAACTTTTTATTTTATCTTGACTTGTTTTTTAAAGCTTTCAGGTGCTTTGCTGAGCACTTCCAATGAATTGCTTCCGCTCTCAGTGTGACCGCCTGGGTTTCCGGCTGCAGGGGCTGCAGCAAGTGCGAAGGAAGTTGCTCTTCATGACTTTTTGTGACGCTTTTTTGTGGTCATTCTAGATCTCGTCTTGCAACTCCATCTGGCCGCTGATACGTGTAGCTCGCATGCACAAAGCTGCGGCGACAGTTCTTTTAACGTTGTTCATCGCGGCGGCGTTTATGCGCGCTGCCATGTTTGTTGACAAATTAGGGAGCACTGTGGATCTGCTTCTTATTTGTCTTGGCTTTGCATGACTTACTGCAACCAAAATTACGGCCTAAAAAGTAAAGAGTGTGTGTATAGTGCATGCAAAACTATTTTAAATACATTCTCTCAAAGTATACACGCTTATATGAATTGCATGAATCGCATCAGCATTCAATGCAATTTTGATTACGCGAAGTATACTACCAATTGCCATTGACACAATACATGAATGACATTTGGTTTGCGCGTGTAGCCAGTAAGCAGTTCAAGCACAAACTGGTCAACTACGGCCAGTGTAGCTTACGCTACAAAAACGACCTACATTGGCAATTACAACCAGTGGGGCTGCAAAAGGGTTGCCACTTGGCACTAAATGACACCCACAAATGCAGGTTGGTCCTACGATCAAGTGCTTTACAGACATGTTGTCTTGACTCATATTTTCAGATTGGATTTCTGGAATTTAGCTTTTCTCTCCCTGCCACGTTTTTTTATGAAAATTCATCTGGGGCTTATATTTTTATCATAACACTAATTCAAGCAACACAATATAACATGTTTCTTCGCTATTTTTATTGCCTGGCGTATTTTGCAAGCTGAAGCTACAACTGGGCTCTGAAGCGCACCGTAGTGGAGGGCTGCGGATTAATTTTGACCACCTGGGGATCTTCAACATGTGCGAAAATTTTGGCCTGCGGGCATATTTGTTTTCCACCCCCACAAAAGCAGCCACCACAGAGCTGAGATTGACCCCCGTAACTCTTATCCCAAATTTTGCGCAAAATGGAGACCAGCTTTCCCACTAGTTTCTCCAATTTAGCCTTGTTGCGTCAGGAAGTTCCCTCACATCCCCTGGATTAAAAAAAACCCGTTCCACTGGGTGAAAGCGGATGGCCAACGACGCTGTGTGGTATACAGTGGCTGACCGTTTTTTCAGACTCCAAAAATTTGGACTTGCTGGATATTTTCCCGAGGAACCGCCAGTTTTGTCCCATAGGAGTAATGACTCACGGATTTTTCGGACTGCTCTTTTATTATGACTATTTTTAGTTCCCTCCAGGTCTGAAAAATCGGTCGGCTACTGTACCACAACTCGGGTCAACTAAGCACATCACATAAATTGTGTTTTTTCGGGGTAACAGCAGTGGCAGCAACCTTGGCATCACTATAATACACATTGATTGGTTGAGCTTCAGCTGCAGCTACACTCTGCTGAAACTGAACCTATACACATTCTATTGTGTGGTTTTGTTGAGTCATTGTAACAACAGAGGAGAATGGTCACTGACAAGTGACAAAAACTACTTGTCTGCTTAAGAGATGTCCACTCTGAAGTTGCCAACTATGGCCGGTATGTTATGTTCCTGTTTTATTGCTTAGGCATGAACTCTCCACATCTGTTATGGAGTGACCCGGTGTTATGTATACTACGGATCAAGTCTCTCACCTATCCATGCACCACATACATCTGCAGTGAAAAGTTTCTGTGGTTGATGTCTCCTAACCATACAAGGAGTGGTTCATCCAGCTGACTCCCAGTTACATTAGAGAGGAGAGAACAAGGCCACCAACTTTGTGAATGTATGGAGTGTACACGTAACATTCCTCAACTAGCACCACACAGCAATACGTACCATACTGAAGAATCTGAATTATTTACATTATCGGCTGCAACATCACCAGTAGCGAAAGGCGGCCATCCATGCCAGTACACTTCAGGCAGCCAAGCGTGAAGAGGTCAGTCTGTGCGAAATTTGCAAGATTTAAATTTAATTAAGTGTATCTGGCAGCCTTTGCTGAACAGACGTTACGTCTAGTAAGCATTACCAAATAGAGTGCCTCACTACCACAGGTGACAATTGGCGTACACCAACTCTGAGCTTGGCGGTGTGCTCGGGGCTGGCCCTATGGAGGAAAGACAGGAAAGACAAGCTCATTTTGTCTCCAAAAATCAGACGGCAAAAGGTGGTCTTTATTCCTTAACAAGCTTTACCATTGATGCCAAACAATAGCCAGAAGAGCTATGAAAGGTACAATCTTAGTTGAACCTAAGGGTCCCCTCCGTTAGTTGAACCTTAGTTGAACCTAAGTGTCCCACCGAGGGTCCCGGTGCAGTCTCGACTACGGGACCCTCGTCTGTATAATTCTGCTTTGTTACCTTCATCTTCTTGTAAGATTGAATAAACTTCTTCTTCTTAAAGAACTAGTATATGGCCTGTGGTGTCCCCCCCTCAAAGTGCTGTTTTTCACATCTGTTGATGTAAGTGGCAGTTTCAACTGGAACGAAAGGGACAGGGCTCTGTCTAAGCAGTGAGCAATTCAATACTGCCTTTTGTAGCAGAGGTAATAAAGGGTGAAAGGCATCTACCCTCTACCCTGCACTTCAACATTTTGTAAAGTGTTAGCACCTCCGAATGTCTCTTCACTTGCTGATACCTCCCCAACTCTGAAATGCCCATGCTGCCGAAACAAAGGTTGATATTCACAAGTGCTGATACCGGTTTGTAGCAGACCTGAGAGGTTTTAAGATGGAGGAGCAAAAGCTACACAGGACAGTGAGACCTGAGCAGCCTCCACTGTGCATTGTGTTGAAACTGCTTTGAAGGCAATAGTACCAGATCAATTTGAAGAGAAAAATTTGACTGCCTTGCTGAAAGCCCAGAATCAAAATGTGGAGGGAACAACCCGGCTGAGCGGCAGTAAACATGGTTAGAGAGGATTAGTGTCAGTTCAAATGTAGTAAAGATGTAGTGTTATTCACGACTGCAGATTGGCACGTTGTGTTTCACTTTGGCAACATGACACTTGCCGCCAACACAGAATGCAGCCACCCCCAAGAGTGGCAGAATAAGATATTGCTGGGGCCCTCAGGTGTAGTTGGTGTGCAAGGAGGGCCATGCCAACATCTCCGGCTCCCTTCTCATCACAGGTGGCCTGAACTAGCGAGCGCCGACCGTTTGCCCGTCCTCACCCTGTACACAAAGCACCCGTGCCCCCTGTGCGATGTGGCCAAGGAGGAGCTGAGGGAACTGCTGCCCAGAGTTCAGCTTGTGGAAGTCGACATCGAGATGCCTGGCAACGAAGCCTGGCACCGGTGCTACCGTCACGACATACCGGTCTTCCACCTGAACGGACAGTTCCTCATGAAGCACAAGGCGGACCCGGCTCTCTTGGAGGAACATCTTGATCGTGCAGCCTCTGCCAGTTGAACTTTTCATGGGGCAGCATTCTGTTTCCAGGTCACTGCCGGCTGGGGACTTCTTGTTGCCTAGCTCCCCGTTATACCTAGCACCGTAGCTCTGAACACTGGCACGTAGTCGGGCCTTGTTGCACCACCGTGGGAGGGGCGGAGCGGTTAAAAGTTCAGTAAAATTCCACAGCTTCCAAGGGATATAACGAAGGAAGTTCCTTCTTCTTACCACGTTTTCAAGAATTAGTAATAAGAATTAGGTTTCCAGGTGTTTATTAACGGTAATACACCGATTGACGCAAGAACGGTGTCTTACGTGACCATATTTGTCAAGTGAGCGCTATGTTTCATGAAACGATTATTTTCTCCGTGAACAAAAACAAGCCAGGTTCAAATACAAACCAAAGGCAGAAAACTGCTTGCCACGGATACGGTGGCAAGCCGTTTTCCAGGCTTCCCAATCGGCTGCAGAGCGGTTGGTTCCTGTTATGACATTAAAGATCATGAAAACGCACGATTTTGCGGGAAAATCAAAATTTTAACTCAAAATAATTTCCAATTAAAGCATCGTTTGCATTCGGGAAACGCTGGGGGGCAAACTGCACAAAGCACGAAATCTTTCGAATAAACTAACTTGTATTTTATCTTCATGGCTCCTTTAACGGGGGGTTTACAACGGAAGCAGAACAACCCTGATAATTGCCATTGCTTTTGGAAAATCGTGGTCGGTATGTCTAGTCTTCAAGAGCTTTTTTGTTACTTTATTCGGGCAAAAGTTTTGCTTATCTATAAAGATGTCATCTCTCTCTCCCTCTCTTTGTATGTGGAACGAAAAATGAGTTGCAGTTTTGGGTACCGTGTGTGTTCCACTTGGTAAGACTAAATAATGGTGCCCAGTTTAGCTATGTCAGCTGTATGTCCAAAGTTGGGCATTTGATTTCTGGTTGCAGAGGCTGTATTTTTAATACGTAGAGATTTCCCCTTGCATTCGAGCTCCCTACGTGTCTAAGCTAATTTGCAGCTTTCGACTGCGGCAGTCGCAGTTGCCACACTTGAATGGCTTTGGTGTATAGTTCGGCTAGGTTCTGACGAAGGTAGTGATGCCTTCCCCTCTCTTTACTGCAGGCACCATCACTGCGGCCAACGCAAGCACACTGAACGACGGAGCTGCAGCGTGTGTGTTGATGACCCGTCGGGCAGCTGACCGGCTTGGAGTGAAACCCATTGCACGCATTGTTGGTGCGTACACTCTCAGTTTCTCTGCTGTCATGCCATTCACACTTTCATTTGTGTTTGCAGCTACAGTCAAACCCCACAATACTAAACTGCCGGGAAAGCTAAAAAATTCGCTTTTGTGGGCACTTTGTTGTTGCGAGAATGAAACATAAACGACAGGAGATCGGTCACAAGCCGGAAGTTTATTTTGAAAAAGTTGATATGTATGCTTTGCGGCCTTACCTTGCAGCAACTTCGCAACTCAGTTGTCGCATTACAATAAGTACTTCATTGCTAGTTGTCGTGCACGCCTAAGAACGACAGGATCGTGTCAAACGCATCCAAAACATCCCGCAAATCCACCTTCTTTGCACTTTTTTCTCCTTGGCCCTCAGCACTGCGTATGTCCGAGCGTGCAAGTGAAGTACAGCTTCTTCTGTTGACGAACTTTTCCAGACAGTGCATCTCCTTACAATGCTGTTCACAAGAACTAAGTGAGCACCGCTTTGTTGACGTCCGGAAAGGCCGCCGTTGTTGAGGTTTTGTTTTGCGCACGTATGCCATTAAAGAATGGCAGCCTTGCTTTTCAATAGGTAGAGCGAGCTTCCGGCGCTTCTAAACTCATCAGCGCTGTCTTCCCTTCCTCCACTTGGGCCTTATCTTGCAGCGATAAAAACTTTTGCTTTTGGGCTGGCGGAGGCATTTTACTGAGAGCAAACACGCTGATCGGCGCACACAGAACAAACTCCCGCGTGCTGTTCAGCGGTGGCAAGCTAGCATAGCCTGAGCCAAAGTCAAGCTGCCCAAGCCAAGCCAAGCCACCATGTGTCTACTCCTGGTGGTGTCTCTGCGAGGCTGGCTCCACAGCTGCCTGTTGCAGGGCCTTTTTGTAAACAAACATGGCGGTGGCCATGCAAGCGTGCTTTGGCAAAAGTTTATGCACTTTGAGTCCAAAAAAGATGCATTTGAGCACTCTTAGGAGGCTGTTAGCCTCAAGTGGGTGGGTGAAATGCCGACCGGACTTGCAGCGAATTTCGTTAATTCTTTCCAAAAACATTTCGTTGCCATGAGATATAACATACACGGGCGTCTATGGACGTTGGCTGGGGATCCGAAAATATTTTGCTGCCACGCTAGCTTCCAGAATGAGGTACATTGCTTGGGTAGCAAACATCTGTAGGGAAGCCACACCATTGGAGCAGCATTGAAGACAACTATGCCCATTTTTGATTGCAATGCTCTGTTAGCATGAAAAATCGTGGAAGCAGCCAACAAATTATTTTAGTTGATAGCAGATCAAACTACAAGATGCAACCCCTTATTTTTAAATACTTTTATTTGCCAATTTTAAACAATTGGCTCATTTCTGTAAGCAGTGTTATTCTTTTGCACAGTTTAATTTCTTCAGTAAAATTAAGTGAATTGAGTGAACAGACCAACACGGCAAAAAAATTTGTTCGTGTTGTGATTAACGATCATTGTTTAGTGCCGGCCAGCCGCACGTGGTGAGTTTGTTGTGCGTAGATGGGGAACCTGTGTCTCGTATGGTACAGGGTTACTTGATATAGGAGTTGAGAAACATCCCGTAGGCCCGAATCATCAAAAAGTGGCCCTACGATTGGTCCGCTGCTTTGGATTTCTTTTACAGTGGCGCCATTTGTTGGTGACAAAATAAACTGTGTGACATGGTTAGCCACTCGGCAATCTGGGCAACATTCAACCACGCAAGTGTTTTATATGCATTAGAACCAAGAGTAGTTAAAAATGCGACTGTGTGGTCAGCAAGATGTGTTGTCGCCTGTGCATTGTTGTCTGCTGTGCGTCATCTGCAGTATTCCGCCGGCAAAAAAAGTTAAATTCGCTGCAACGGCTTTACGCAAGCTTGAAAGGATTATTTAGAGCCACTTGATCAGCTACTGGATTAGTTTTGGTATACAGTGTGATGTAGGCTGAGCGACAACTGCAAATTTAGTACTGCAGGAAGAACCTATGTTGTGCCAGAGTGCCCGCACAAGCGCCAATCTGTCGAAGCAGTTGTGCAGACACAGTAACAATCTCTATTCCCGGCCGCGGCGGCCGCTTTTCTGATGGAGGCGAAAAGCAAAAACGCCGTGGTGTACGAGATTTTGGCGCACGTTAAAGATCTCCAGGTGGTCAAAATTAATCCGGAGCCCTCCACTACGGCGCGCCTCATCGCCTGCGTTGCGTCGCGCGTTAAACCCCCACAATCACAATCACACACAGAAACAATAAATTTTCAGTTTGACTAATTACAGTTTTTTTTTTTTTTTTTTGTATAGTGCATGCGGTGGCCGCAGTGGCGCCACCATATGCACGATTCAAAGCAGGGGGTCCACGGGCGGGCCGTTTTTTGAGGCGGAGTTTTGCAACTGCCTTCATCGAAGAACTCTGTGTATGGCAACGTAGCCATGAGTGTGCCGCAGTGCATCAGCTGCCTGTGTCACGATGCTGCTGTTGCCACATCAAATGCCAGAGTGAAACACCTTCCCAGGCTGTGTTTCCCTGGGCGGGTTCTAAGGAGCTGGCACAGTGCTTCTCCAGCTTATCTCTTGGAAGGATGATCCTGTTAGAATGCCTAGCCTGCTGCTGAAGTGCTCAGTAAGCTTTGCTCGTTCTTTCTAGGCTTCGGTGATGCTGCGGTGGAGCCAGTGCATTTCTCCATTGCCCCAGCGTATGCTATGCCAAAGGTGCGTTGAGATTCTTGGTATTCTTTTTACAAAGGCCAGTAGTTTGGTTGGTGTTTGAAGGATCCCGTGGTGCATAGTTTAACTTGTTACCGTCACCTGTCTGCAGTTCTGATGCAGGCTCTTTTCAACCCTTTCAACGTGCATTCTTATTTGTTTATTTTAATCTCGTGATCTCTCTGAATTCATGTGTCAAAAACGCTGTGAAGTCTGGTAAGGTTCCTTCAGGCCTTTGCGATGGTGAACGAAAATTTCAAATTCCTCTCCTTTTGTCTTGAGCAAATCTGTCTGGCATCTTGTACTACCAGGCAAAGGGTCAGCTAGGTTTATTTTTATTTTGAAACGGCAAGCACGAATGAATAATCTGTCGTGCCAGTCTTGCCAAGATGTAAATTCCTCCCCTGTGGGGTAATGAGCGCCTTGTCTAGTAGCAGCGTGTGATTTCTTTCCCTCCTCTCTCATGTGGTGCCAGGTCCTGAAGCAGGCTGGTGTGAAGATGGAGGACGTGTCCATGTTTGAGGTGAACGAGGCCTTCAGCTCGGTCGTGCTGTGCAACATGAAGCACCTCAAGCTGGACCCGTCCAAAGTGAACATTCACGGGGGAGCCGTCAGCCTGGGCCACCCCATTGGGTGAGTGGTGTTCTCCCTGCTGCTACGTTGTTTTTGTCTACTTCCGGCGCAGCTCATATGGAGTCCCATGTATTGCAATCCCCACTGTTACGTCATGGCTTAAAGTATGTTCCCGGATCATTCGTCGCAATCTGACACTCTGAAGCCACCGAGGCAACATGTACGGACGCCGTTTTTTGACGTTTGACGAGCCTTGGCCAGGCCTGGCTACGGAACTCACTGCATGCGGAACTGACTATCACACAAGGGTGCGATACGTCGCCATTAGATGGCCCTATGTTGCGGTATGGTATCACCATCATCACTGCGCTTACAACGAAAGTTTCACTTCGGAATGCCGGAAGCGTGTTTGCCTTAAGGGGTCCTGAAATACTTCCGCCGATGCATGATTACATGTACCAAATAAGACATATTAGCAATCTCCTCCGCAAGAATTTTGTTAAAGCTATGAGTATTAGCTGAGAAATCGTAAATCAAAAACCGCGCATTTCGTCGCGCCGCGTTTCTCCTCTTTTCAACTGTTGACGGCGCGCGAGCACTGCCTCCCATGATGCTGCGCTAGTCAGCGGTGACGTACTTCCGCATTACGCTCCTCCGACTGCCGTCTGCTACGGGCAAGTTTTGTTGACACCATGAATTCCGCACTCCGCTCAAGGATGGATAAGCGAACGAAAAATCTGGCCGCATGTGTGCGGTGGCCTGGCCTTGCCCTTCGCGGTGTGGTTGCTGCAGTGCAGCACGTGACTTTTAATCGGCGGCGAACTCGCAGCCGCTGGGAGGATCTTGCGCTCGGTCCCTTTCATGCACCGCGCACTGTTTACCCAAAAAGCGCCGTATCAGATGTGGCCCCGCTGGTGCGGGTCTTATTTTGCGGTGGTGGTAATTCCTGGCGGCGCCATGTGAAAAAGACATTTTAAACCGATACAGAACCCGTGCACAAAACGCTTCAATCATGTGACCAGTTCAGCTTGGGCGACGCGTGGTGAGAGCGGCAACGTTGGCAAACATGCTCCGGCGCGGCTCTGAGCTTTCTAGCGCTGGGCGAGCGCCTTTCTTTGACGATCTCAAACATCGGTTGCCTGCAACAAGGCACAAACCACTCCAGAGGTCTGTTACGGTTCCGTGATCCCGGTTCAGCTTGGGGCCCCACCTCTGGCATATGGGCACTGCAGGCATACTACTCACTCCCATTTGGAAGTGCGAGATGCGTTTGGCATTAGTCAGGAGGCGATGGTGGTGTGTTGTGACGCCTTTGTTCGCGATGAAATGCGACGTTGTGTTCTAGGTGGATAGTGCTTCAATGGCCTGGATTATCTTTCTCGAGCGACGTACGACTCAACCTCGCATGGGTATGTGCAGTGTGCGTGCTAAAAGCCATCTCGGCTTGCGCGCCAGAGTTAAGTGACTTGCTGTTCGTCCCCGCAAACCGCGCGCGAGGTGAGTGCCGAATTCACGAGGGGCAGGAGGAGGCAGCCCATGTCTGTCAATCGCGGTTCAGACTTGCAACGCATGTTGTGACGTTGTGTTCGTTCGAAAGCATCTGGATTGTTTTTGAAGTGGAAAAAATGTATCCGTCAAACCTGGGCATTCGGCTCAGGGCGTTCTTGCGATTGCACGAAAGAAGTGCCTCGGGGCTTCAACGCTTTTCTTATGGAATGTACTCAGGTAAGGGAATATCCATTGCCGGTTAGGCCGTGTTGCATTCAATACGAACGTTTTGTTAAGCGTTTTTGTTTACACTTGTTTCGGTTGTCGTAAAATGTCCAAGCACTCCGGCACTACGCTGGCAGATCAACCGGCGAGTCGACGCTGAGCAGACGACTCATTGTTTGCCGGCAGTTTGCGTGAAAAAGGCGCCCAATAGCAGGATGTCTAGCTCATGACGAACATCGGGATCGATGATGTAGACATGTCAAGATGGCAGCGTCCAAAAACACGAAGGAAAGGGTGAGAAAAAAGCGACAAACTTGCAACAAAATTGTGAGCTCTCCGCTGCGCGTAAAAGAGTAATACTTGGCCCAGATGACCTTGACGACCCATCTAACGATTGCGCTACTTCATTTAGTGTGCTCAAAAATGCCTTTCAGGGCCCCTTTAAAGCAAAATCACCGCAACAATAGCGGCGCTCTTGCCGTCATCGTCAATGATGTTCTGTACGGAGGCGAAAAATTCCCATTTCTCGGTTCATAATTCCCTGTTTTAGCATTTTCCCGCAGTTTCCCAAGAATTCTCTGCGAAATTCCCTGCGTTGTCTCTCTTCAGCTGACAGATCGTTACGCGGATTCCTGTGCGGTTTCTGGCGTTAGCCAGTGACACCTAGGTCTACTTTACGTAGCCTTTCGAACGCAGATGCCATTCAGAGAATGGGAGTTTCAACATGAGCTAAATTCCTCTGCATCTGCCGCTCAGCATCCTTTGATGACTAGCATTTCACGTTTTGTGCCAAACAGCATGCTTTTCATGTGAAAATCTAAGTAAAAACTGCCCGTATGAAAAAAAAGACAGTATTGGGTAATCGGGTAATTCTAGCTTGGTGCTGGTACTCTGGCACCATCTCTTGTTAGCTGCGAGCACACTAAGGTACACCCAAAACACTTTTTTGTATAATGTGCAGCCCTTCAGGTGCCGCTGCTTTATGCTTTGCTGGCTCTTCCTGATGGAGTGTTCTTTCCTCTGTGCTCACTCCTGTTTTATGAACTGTATTGGAAGCAGCCTTGGATGCTTGTGGCTTGCGGGAACATGACTGCAGATATTTCAACATAAATCCGACGGAGTGTTAAGGAAACTTCCTAAAAGAAAACAAAGTTATAAGTGATCCGAAGTCCGGTTACTTGCATTATTTTTTCTTTTTTATCCACGACTCCTAAAATTCCCTCCGTCTATTAAAGATTCCCTTTTGGCCAAAATTATGGACGAAAATTCCCTGCATGGAACATCACTGGTCATCGTGTGCTTCAAGCTTTGAGAACACCGTTGAACTTGTAACCGCTAACTTTGTCGTGCCTTGATGGCGTCACGGAAACAGGAGGCTCATTCTCTTTAGGAAAAGCTTGACGTACTAAACGCAGTGGACAAGCAGCCAGTGCTGAAGAGAGTCGACATCGCTAGGGACCTTGCATTGCCATGTGTGGCGTTTTCCAGCGATCGCGAAAGCGGCAGTCCTACATTCTCGAGTTTTTTAAGGTTCAAAAGCCAAAGTTGCAGAAATACGTGGTTGCAAGTCAAAGATACAATGTTTTCGTTCATTTTCCAAAGTTTCCTCACTGCTTCGTTTTTCTGGTTACATTTTGTTTTCTTGGTCCGTTGGAAAAACGTTTGAACGGGGTTCCACTGTAGCTAGACAAACAATGAGAGGAGCATAATTAGATTAACTGGGACATCAGAATTGAACACTTACGTGAACCGGGGGGTTCACTTCGGGGAATACTCTAATTTTGTGTTTTAATCTCTAGTCGCCAGAGGCAACAGGCAGAGAGACAGAAAAAAAAAAAAAATAATGGAGACTACTAGAACAGGCAGAGAGGGGCCTTGGACAAGTTCTGCAATGAAAACGAAAGTGTACTCCGTCGCATCAGTCGCATGAATGTCGGGGGCAGTGCTGTAGTGGACGCTATTATTGCGCCTGGGTGTCTGGTCGAGCTGGTCACCCAGTTGCCGCTAGCCAGCTCCCACTGCTCAGAGGTTGGGTTGTGGTGAGGCGGCACTCCCACACCATGTGGTGTAGGGTGCATGGGGATGGGCAGCGTTTGCATTTGGGTAAGATAAATGGCATGGAGGCGGCTGCCATGGAGAAAGGTGCTGGTCTGCAGCCACCGTAAGATGAATTTTTCGGTCTTGGGAAGGTTTGGATGGGGTGGGAAGTGGTGCTAACATTGTCGGTGTAAATGAAGCTGCTCAGGTGTCGGCATACCGACATCTGAGGTATGGGTATGGGCAGAGAAGCATGCTGGTCGTCAGCTTCCAAGGGTGCCCAGGGTATTTGGTTGCGGGCAGAGGTGTGGGCTGCCTCAGGGACAGTTGTGTGACCTGGCGTCAAATGATGAAAGTTGGTGTCTATCGTACGTGAAAGGCAGTGACAGAAATTCGTCCAGCTTGGTAGCGGCAGCAAGCAGGAAGTCTCAGAATTGGCATGTGCTCTGTTTGTATGCTACTGCTGCTAGTTTTTAATACACACGATTTGCCACTTAGAAACTTTCAGATTTAAAAGTTGAGATGCGTTTAGTTTCTTTTCTCTGCAGGGGCCGTATTCTGCGCATTAAAAATATGCCAGAGCTGTGACAGTTTGTTGCAGCCTGTTTTCCCCGTTGTGAATGCCAACCTGACCTGGTAACCTTTCTGTGCAGGATGTCCGGTGCTCGGATCACTGGGCGCATGGCATTGCACCTACAGCCGGGACAGTATGGCCTCGCTGGCATCTGCAACGGTGGCGGCGGTGCCTCTGCCATTCTCATTGAGAAGTTGTAAGTCTGCCTGTACATAGAAGAAGCAGGGCAGATCATTCACTGACACAACCCCCCAAGGCCTGACGGACATCACTAATTCCTGGACCACGTGTTATGCCTTAGTGGGCCGAGTACGAGAATTGTAAATGTGAATATATGGTACGGTATAGGCTTTAATATAGGTGCGATGATAATAATATATTGTTTCTCTTTTTTAAACCACGGAATAAATATTCAGCATTTTGGAAGCTTGGTTTGTCTGTTTTCTTGTGTGCAGTGCTGAATTCTGGAAATGCTAGCATTTTGCAAATCCTGATGGGAAGGTTTTATTAAAGGGATTGCCGATATTTCTTCATCAGAAACTACTGTTTTAATGGCAAATTCGGCCTCTTGCATCTTGAAGGCAGGCACTAGGCTGTTCTGTTTTGTGTGCGCACATACCTGGAGGCTTGGCAGTTGACACATGAGTCAACTGTTTGGTCACTGGCAAGCCATAGTATTGTACCTGCCTTAGAACTGGTTTACCTGAAACCATTTGTCAAACAAATTGGATCGCTGCCCGACGTTCCCCAAGGCAGCTTCCACATTTTTGTGATTTTAGTATGGCCATTGAAACAGCTGATATGAAATAATCTGATGAGGGAGGGACATCTGTGAAATCAGATTACACCCAATGGATAAGAACCAACCCCCACCTGCCCCTCTACTTGAGACGTTTACCTTTTCCATCGAGCAGAACAAGAACGATGCATGCGTGGGAATATTAAAGACTGACCTTCACTGAACCAGAGGCAGACTCTACTCCCGTTGTACCACTTTGCGTATTCGATAGCGCTGTTGTTCAATCTCACCGGAGTCGTGTTATTCGGCTGCGGCCTTGTTCTTCACAGTCGAGCAGACCTGTGCTTGTGGCGATTTTGGCCTGTTTTTCCCCAAGTCGAGGCAATAATTATACTTTGTTTATACGACAGTGAAATCAGGTACCCTGCCGCTCATTCCGCTGGTCGCACAAACAAAAAGAAAAGCCACTGGCTTGACTGCGCCAACAATGTTGCCAAAACGTTAGGTTTTCTTGCCAAACTAAACAAAGGAAAAGCGTATCGGGTGCCGGCCCCGCGGAAGTCCGTTATAAACATTCAGTTGAAACAGTTCTTGCTTAAAATTTAGTCTGTTGTAGCCAATAGTCTGCTCTAGCCAGACAAACCAACAGAAATGATCTGTTGTAACCCGAAGTCCGTTGCTACCAGATCCACTGTAACGAGCATAGGCTATAACGATTACAGTCCGGTTGCAGTGTGCACCGCAAATTCAGCTGCCACGGGCTCTTCCGCACCGGCCGCGTGCGCCGTCATTCGCATCGCATCCCCCCCCCCCAGAAAACGAGTTCAGTGTGCGACTTATGAGGAAGTGAGACAAGGAGGGGAGCAGTTTTCCTTCCGAATCCACTTCCCGGCGCCGCCGCTTTGGCATCGGCTCCGCATTTGCCTGTTGTCACGTGTGCACTGCTTTAAATTTGACTGGGTGCCTCTTTAACTGCCCCCATTTTTCCGCGAAAGAGACGTTGAGGCCGATGTTTTGGAATCGTCTGACTGCCACACTGAACAGGCGTTGTGCGGATATGTGCTGCAGACAGCGCTGATAGTGATACTCGGACAACGCGCTTGAGCAGCCTACTTGGGTAGGGTCTTCGCTGGAGGCTCAATGCATGGTAAAGTCCCTCAGGGGATAAAGTCCCTCAGGGACTTCGTTTCTGCCAAGGACCTTTTGCTCAGCTAGGTGAAGCACCTATGGATGATGTGAGCCAGCTTTGTGTGAAGCAAAGTCCTCCGACTGTGGCATCTTTTCTGCAAATAAGTAGTACACCCTTGCGAATGAAATGTTTCGATATTGTATTGTCTTTTTTTGTGCAACCTGCTTATAACAGCTATTGGTTATAACGGTGGAATTTCCTTGGCACTTGAATATCGTCTAAGGAGGTTTTATTCTCAGCTGAGAAAGCGGAAAGCCAAAAACCTGGAGTCGTTGCGAAGGTTGCACTGGAAGAACAGCTCACGCAACCGGTGGGTGTCGACACGAGGGAAGCGTCTGCATCTCGGAGCCCCGAGGGGTACGATGGACGATGATGATGGATAACTGTTGCTCGGTGATCGGCACATATCCACTATGGGGAAATGACTCGTGGCTATGTCCCTTGGCAGGGTGCCTGGATATGCTTGTGGCTGGCTAGTCTCCATTACAAATTTTATAAGTGGACTAGACTGTTCCCTCCCCGGGTGTTTGTTATGTAAATCAAGTCAAATGTTTCAAGAAAACTTGCAATCAGTATGAGTATTGTCACAAATTGGGGCTTGTGCGGAATGCAGTTCATCACGCACGCAAAAGAAATGGCTCAGTTTTAGTGCTTATAATCCTAGCGAGCGAAGGCAAGGGATATGCACAAAGTGTTCCATGAAACTTTGCCTTGCTTGATTTCACAGCCTGCCGTCTAGCTATCTCTGGATGGCTGGAGAGAGAGAGAGAAGTGAACTTTATTGAAGTCTCTGGCGGAGGTAGCTGGAGTCCCTTTCGCTTTTGCTAAAGGAGTCCTGTCTCCACACCATTGATGTCGCAGCTTAGACAAAGACTACACAGGAAGGGGCGCATTCTGTCGGGGACGTGAAATATGCCTGCGAGTAAAACTTACCGAAATGTTTCACCGTTGCAATGGTGTGTCGACAGGTACTGTGCTTGTTGCAGGTGGCAAATGTTAAGCTTAAGTCTGCATCTGACTGGAATTTGATAAGCAGGGCCGAGCTGAACTCTTCGTTTAAATGTAAAAGGGGCAACCCAGGTCTTGATGTTTTACATTTTTGCGAGCAGAGCATAGTAAGCGATTCTTTAGTATCGCTCTGTTACAAGTAATACAGCTACATAGTGGTATTACTTCCAAAAGATTCACAAAATAGTACCATATGGTACTATTTTGCGAATCTCGTTAGCAGGTGGCGTTGCTGGAGGCATCAGTCGGTCAGTGTGGGAAATTCTTCGAGTCCTCCAGACATCTCACCCTACCTACACATTCACTAAATATCTGGCCTAGACTGTGCGGTAAATTTGCCGGCCGCAAATTGAAGTGCCTCTCGGTCCGCTTCAGATGCCTTAAAAAAAAGTGAGATTGAAGACCGTTTTACCACTCCCCTTTTTTGCTTCTGTGGAGGTTAATACCCGTCACATCCGGCAACCGAATGTCATTTTAAACGAATGAGATTCGTTTTAAATGTCATTCGTCTGCTGTCACAAACCTATGCCACTCGCGACGTACCAGAAGATTACAGAGCACTACAGACTCAGTCGCAGAACACTTCCACTGCCCCACCCACAACTAACAAAAACACAAACTACGCTCAGACTTGTGCAAACAAACACGTATCCCCACCCAACACTGATGCATCTTATGTTTCCAAATCAACACGAAGCCCAATGCAAATTCTGTACGCAATCAGGAACACTTAGGCACATTATCCTTGCCATGATTTGCCACCTCCACCACTTCCCCATTCCCCCGAGCAGTGGGAGACTCTGCTGTCCAGCTCCATTTTTTGCGATCAGCTCCTGCTGGTTGAGAGAGCGGTAGCATCAAGGACGGCACATGGCTACCTGTAAGAAGGCTCCACTCCCACAAGGCTCTGCCAAATAAGTTTTTTTCTCTCTCTCTCTCTCTCTCTCTCTCTCTGCTGTCACACAGGCGCAGTCTAATGACATTCGGTACCGAATGAGTCCAGAGAACTCATTCAACTTTGACTTAGGACCAACTGCGTACTCTCAACAGCAGAAGACGAGAAAAAAAAATCTTTGAAAAAATAAGAAACTTATTGTTGTCAACTTTTTATTTTATCTTGACTTGTTTTTTAAAGCTTTCAGGTGCTTTGCTGAGCACTTCCAATGAATTGCTTCCGCTCTCAGTGTGACCGCCTGGGTTTCCGGCTGCAGGGGCTGCAGCAAGTGCGAAGGAAGTCGCAGCTAGTTGCTCTTCGTGACTTTTTGTGACGCTTTCCTAACAAGTCGCACTTTGTGGTCATTCTAGATCTCCTCTTGCAACTCCATCTGGCCGCTGATACGTGTAGCTCGCATGCACAAAGCTGCGGCGACAGTTCTTTTAACGTTGTTCATCGCGGCGGCGTTTATGCGCGCTGCCATGTTTGTTGACAAATTAGGGAGCACTGTGGATCTGCTTCTTATTTGTCTTGGCTTTGCATGACTTACTGCAACCAAAATTACGGCCTAAAAAGTAAAGAGTGTGTGTATAGTGCATGCAAAACTATTTTAAATACATTCTCTCAAAGTATACACGCTTATATGAATTGCATGAATCGTCCTGGCTGCGGCATATCTGCCGCAAAACACGAAAAATATGCACGTCACAAAATTTTGCTCAGGAATGACAGAATGTAGGTTCAGGCGAACAGGAATAGCCTAGTTCTATATAACCTGTCTTCGCGACAGTTGCAGCTTCTGATGTCCTTACCTTAATGGAAAGAGGGTGGGACCAGGAACCAGAAAATTGTTAAGGGGAGCTGAGATGAACTTGATTTAGGTTAGGTACTCTTTCTGCATTTCATAGAGCGTGTACTTCTCGATGACGCCTCCTATGGGATATGGATTACTCAGGCGGTAAGCGGGCTCGTGGAAGTGGTAAACGAATATATCTACTTAGGCCAAGTTGTGACCCCGGATCCCAACCATGAGGCAGAGATAATTCGAAGGATAAGAATAGGGTGGAGTGCATACGGCAGGCATTCTCAGATAATGAATGGCAGCCTACCATTGACCCTGAAGAAGAAAGTGTATGACAGCTGCACCTTACCGGTACTCACCTACGGGGAAGAAACTTGGAGGTTCACTAAGAGGGTTCAACTTAAATTGAGGACGACTCAGCGCGCAATGGAACGGGAGATGATAGGTGCAACATTAAGGGGCAAGAAGAGAGCGGAGTGGGTCAGGGAACAAACGGGTGTTAAGGACATATTAGTAGAAATTAAGAAGAAGAAATGGACGTGGGCAGGGCATGTAATGTGAAGGCAAGATAACCGTTGGTCATTAAGGGTAACAGAGTGGATCCCCAGAGAAGGCAAGCGTAGCAGGGGGCGGCAGAAAGTTAGATGGACAGATGAGATCAAGAAGTTTGCGGGGATAAATTGGTCGCAGTTAGCGCAGGACCGGGGTAATTGGAGATTAATGGGAGAGGCCTTTGCCCTGCAGTGGGCGTAGATAGGCTGGTGATGATGAAGTGGGCTCGGGAAAGATGATTTCCAGAACCGCGTGCCACAGACGAAATGTTAGTTGTTTGCCGGTAGTCAAGGCGCGCATTTTTCGAGGCGCCTGCCATGAAACATGCTCTAGAATAAGTATAAGAGTGTCCATACCCTGCAGAAACGCGAACATAATTATGATTCACAAGAAAGATATAAAGAGATTAATAATTACAGACCCACCAGTCTACTCTCGGTTGTATGAAAGCTGTTTACCAAGAGATAATAGTTACTCGCATTAGTGACAGCAAACATTTCCAACATCCGGGGGAACAATGGATCACATCCTTCACATCCAGCAAGTAAAAGAAAAATCAGCGGGGTGTAATAAACCCTTTTACATGGCATTTATAGTCGACAAAAAACGTTTGATTTAATAGGCACCACAGAAGTACTGGAAGCAGTAAAAGACCAGGAAGTGGCGAGGAGAGATTCACATAAAACTCTTGGACAACATGTGAGAGCAATCTACGCCACCGTAGTATCGCGTAGGTTGTCGAGGACAAAGGAACAGCATTTGTTCACCTTTAACTTGTAATTGTAAAGCAACCACTGTTTACAAAGTGCGCGCTGTTATTAACATGGACAAACAAAAAAAAATCACGCAGTCGGCAGGATTCGAACCTGCGCGGGGAGACCCCAATGGATTTCTAGTCCATCGCCTTAACCACTCGGCCACGACTGCGAACTGGAAGATGTTGCTCTGTGGGGTTATGTCACCACTGAGCCCGAATTCTTGGCTGCCTTGACGCACGTGACTAGCATTTAAATGGCGGGAGCTGTGCCCCAATCACGTACGCGTGGGTAGTGTTATCACTGACACGAAAGAACAGGAAAAATAAATGATACGACACACCTTATGCTGACCACTGTTCTTTGTACAGGCTGATTGTACAGGATAATTCGGTGTAATTGCCCAAGATAATTGAACAGGATATTTGTACAGGATAATTTGGTGCAGTTAGAAAAAGGGTAAAAGTTTCCGATCAGAAATGGAATAGGGGTGGACATATCTCCAAGAAATACCAACATGCGTTGGGGGAGCATACAGGCAGCAGGACTGGGACAAGGCAGGGTTGTGGATATACGGGTAATACCTGAGCCAGTTGAGGTTTGTGGACGATATTGTTTAGTGAGTCTCGAGAACACCCGGAAAAATGCTTCAAGATGCATAGTCAGTAGCTTGGCCGTAGAGTTAAAGTCAATTATCAACAAATCTAATGTAATGCTAAATAAACATGTTGGAAGAACCTCTTTAATATATGGAGCTATGGTGTATCGACGTGCCATAGCTGCGGCTTCAGAGCGAATTCTGGCTTTCACATGACGTCGACTCGGTAGACTACTGCGCTTCTACCGCAGCCATATACAGGGGCTCCAGAAGGAAGGGGGGAAGCTCGAGACCCCCTGCTTTTAAAAAACAAGAGTTCTTGGCATGATGAAGAAAATCATGCCTCTAAAACAAAACAAAAAAATCTGACTGGAGTTGTCGAAATCGCGTGGATCGATACGACTGAGTTTTTTTGGCAGAATGTTTGACCCGTCTGCCAAGGTTAATCGTCGCTTAATTCCCAATGCGCATTGTTTCGTTTCTTCTTATAGCTTGCTGCTGACACATAACTCCCACTAGAGTTGTTCTGTTCCTGTAAGGAAGCGTATATGATTTACTTTTTAGTGTTATTCACGATGTCGGTTGTTTTTCACGCACGAAGACGCTTCGAAGTATACAGTTTAAGTGTCATAGAGACGGCACGATTGGTCTTCCCTAACGTAACAAATACAACCTTAATTATTATATTATGTAGGATCTTTAAAGTGGATAAAGAGCTGTCATTTATAATATTTGGTGTTTGATCGAGTGAAGATTCATTTAGAAAAATTAGGCCAACCTGTTGAAAAAAAAACTTTTTTCCAGACGCTGAAAAAAAAACGCGTTTTTCTAGAACCACATACTACTACTACTACTACTACTACTACTAGTACTACTACTGCTACTACTAATAAGAATAATAATCGTGATCCTCATCACCATCATGATCGCTGGTCGTAAGCCCCTCCAACTTGAAAACACTTCCGAAGCCTCTGGCCATATTTACAGTAAACGCGGCTAATGTTACGGCGATAGCCTCGCCAGTTAACCTCGTGCACTCGGTAAGGGGACCCGCCCCACACTGAGCTGCTGACCTCATACTTTTCTACACTGAAGATAAGTTGGTACGGCGCGTGGCGTGCTGCCGGGCCGAGGATCCCGCACGAAGCGCGACACGGTGGCATGTGGCTTGCTGCGACCACTGGAAGCTGCCTCGTGAGCACGTTATAACTTGCGAGAATGAAAATTTGGGCGAAAATGATTGATTGGTTGATTGATTGTAGGGTTTAACGCGCCGACGCAACGCAGACGATGAGGCGCGCCGCAGTGGAGGGCTCCGGATTAATTTGACCACCTGGGGATCTTTAACGTGCGCCGAAATCTCGTACACACGGGCGTTTTGCTTTTCGCCTCCATCAGAAAAGCGGTCGCCGCGGCCGAGAATCGAACCCGCGACCTCGTGCTCAGTAGCGGCGAAAATGAACCACCCTGCCGATATTCATCAATGGACGCACGGCCACCTTTACAGGAAACTGTTGTAATTCATTTCCGAAACTGGACTCTATAGTTTCCTGTAGTGCACCCGCGTAATTTGTTTTTCTTTGTAGCGAGAGCTACAATGGCCGTGTTCTCGCCGTTTCACTCTCACCGGTGTCCGCACATCGGTTCCCTAGCTGGCAACGGTTCCTAAGGAACCCGCGGCGGCTAGGGAATCTAGCGATTCCTTAGCCGCCGCAGCTGACAGCGCCGCGCACCGCGCAAAAGAAATAAAAAAAAAAATAAAATAAAATAAAATAAAAGAGAGAATAAACGTACAAAATAAAAAAATAAAAATAAATAAAAGTAAAAAGAATAGAAGAATAAAAAATACAAAAGAATCGTATTTTATTTATTTATTCCAGATACCTACAGCCCCGTTGGGCATTTTGTAGGGGGTAATATAATCACAAAACAACAAGTAATCATAGAAATGCCAGCTATATAATGGGAATACAGGTTTGTCTCGGTAATCAGAACGAGAAGAACATAGCAACAGAACATAATTCAGAACATAGCAACAATATACGGTCAAAAGCAGTAAATCAAATGTTAGCATTCGTATATATAGAAGGGGCGGCTCGGTGGGATTCGTCGTCAGGCCTTCGTCGTCGGGGACGGAGGAAGAACGAGCCGCACGCCTCGAGAAGCGTCGTAACCGCACAGAGAACCGAGCTAAACAATAACATTAACGGTACCTCTTGCTACGCACACCCAGGCATAACTGAGTTAGGCCACAGCGAATTTTTTCTTTCCTTCTGTGTCGTACCTCTGTCCTGATTTGTCCATTGTTTCCCCTCTGTTACTTTACTTTCCCTTATGACTTGTGGCAAAATCGCGCAATAAAGAGAAATCAACCTCCGGGCGACGTAGAAGAACTGACAGTGCTGCCGAAAGTCTACAATGGTCATCCGAAAGCGGTAATCAACTATCCCCCATGACGGTATGCCTAAACTTTTTCGGCCAGCCTTGCCAACGCTTCTCGGCCACCCTGAATGTTTTAAACCAGTGTTGCAATGGCGCCACATAACGGCAAAGCGTCGTCTTTCGGCAATTTGTCCAGAAAAGGGTGTCTTTATACAAGCCCTGTTCGTATTGCAAAACAGGGCTGCTTTTGAAATGCACGCTGGCCTTTTCCTTATGCTTTTCTTTTTCAGCCGGTATAAAAGTCTGCCTGATTTTTAAGTGCGAATGCACTTTATAAGCGACCCCAAACCATCCACCGCTGGCGGCGTTGGCGTCCGCAGTGCTCCTCTATATTTAAAAAAAGAAACAGCATCCGGCGCCAGGTTTCGATCCGAGGACTTTGCGGCCGCAGCGCGACGCTCTACCGACCAAGCCACGGACGCGACGTGATATCAGTGTTAGTGACGCGCCTTATATCTTTAAGGCATTCAAACTACGTCGTCAGCGGCGTGCGTTGGCGACTCAGCGGCGTTATAGCGGCTTGATAACTGCGTGGTGTACACGTGATACTCCAAACCCGATGGAAGAGATGGAAGAGAAGGCGGCGAGGCGGTGGGCTGCGGGGGCCGAGCGCAAGCGCCGCAAGCGGGCCGACAACCGTGCATTCGCACTTTCACATTCTCCCCCTCGGGGAAATGCGGGGGAATTTTTAATACGGTGCATAACAGCGCGTGCGCTGTAGCACTGTGTGCCCCATTCGGCCGCCTGCTGACGGCGCGGCAGTATGCGCCAGAAATCTGCACGTGCGTACGATAGACGGGCAGACAAGTTCGCCTCTGCAGTATCGGGTAGGTTGCCAAGGACGAACGGACTGCAATTGCTCACCTTTCATCTGGAATTGTAAAGCAACGATTGTTTACAACATGCGTGCTTACCATGGCGAACAAAAAAAAAAAACATTTTTGCGCAGTCGGCAGGATTCGAACCTGCGCGGGGAGACCCCAATGGATTTCTAGTCCATCGCCTTAACCACTTTTTTTTTTCCTTTATTGCCAAGAAGGACAAAACAAAACGCATATACAACAGTACCAGCCACAGGGACTGATAAAACAAGAAAAAAAGAAAAGCAAAAGGGGGACTGCATCGCTTTGAGCGAGCAGTTAAAAGAAATGTACTTTCATGACAGCTAAGTCATCCATTAGCGACAATATTTCTTCATCATAGCCTGCTCTATGGAACACCTCGCGTAATTTACATATGCTTTCTACAAAATAACAACATACAGAACGAGCATTTACATCTGCATTACGTACATCCATACGGCTCCTCCATATAGCATGTAGGCCCAGGAGGAAGAACAGGTCATAGGGCAAAACATCTGGACCTAAAGCGAGGTATCGAATTCCATGGGGCGTCAAAGGCAGATCTTTTTTTAAGATGCGCTGCAGGACATCCCCCCAAAATACTGCGTCCCAGCAGTCCAGGAATACGTGTTCAATACTCTCCGGTTTCCTGCAGAGCGAACAGTCCGCACCCCTAGGCAAGAAGAGCTCCTTGGCCGCCATCCACGTCATAACCGGAAAAGTTTATGTGCGCATCTTAAAAAAGAAAGTCTTAATTCCCCCCGGCACTGGCATTTTTTTAACTCTCTGCAAGACATCATGACCTGGGCCCGCATTGTAAACAGAGCGATACAAGGGTTCGGGAAATAAACATTCGATCAAATCCCCCACCAATTGTTTGCGTGTCACGGAAGAAAGAAAATCACGCGAAAAGCGTGCCGTGAGAAACCGATAAGAAAAACCACTTCCTTCAAAAAACGACTGACGCTGTAACGAGCCACAACAGCAGACGTAACCAGAAAGTCAGGCAAAGCATCACCCAAAGAAAACTGCATAAAAGTTCGCAAAAACGGGTTAGACTGGTCCCGCAAAAAGAAAAAAATTACGCCCACCTCCCCTCGCGGGAACCCTGGTGTGATGCGACGCTGAGGGGGGTTCAAGCGCAAGCGGAGAGCAACCGTCGACCGAAAGGCCGCCGGAGAGCGGCACACCGGTTATATGCGCAGCGCGCCCGAAGGAGAGGAGACCGCGGAGAGAGTGCCGTGGCTATGAAGCAACACAATCCAACACAGAGGGGGTGAGCGGCGGAGAGCGCAGCTCGCGCGGCGAGGAGAATGGGGGAGGGGCGGACGCCGACGACGACAACGCCGACGACGCCGGATGCAGGGACAAGGCCAGTGAATGAGATGCAGTCACATCTAAAAAACGCGACGCAACCTGTCTTAAAAAGAGGTGGGGCAAAGCTATCCTCCCCATTTGAGCTTTCTAAAAAGGTTGCTACAACTAGTTCTTTCGAACGTTGAATTCCAAACGAACACGGCAAAAATGCGGTGAAACTTCTGAATATTCAAACGGGAACAATACAAAGCCTGCATAACATACCAAATCTTGGCCACTAGAAAAACATTACAGATTGTGACACGAGCAAAGATGGACAGATTACGACCCCCCCAGTTCCCTGTCCGTTCTCGTATTTCCTGTGCCTTTTCACACCAGTAAGTCTTGTTATCACGGTAATGCCTCAGCGGTACTCCTAGATAAGACGTTGGTTTTGATGACCACGTGACACCCTTGAAGATGCGTGGAAATTGCAGCCAATCGCCATGCCAGAGGCCGACACACTTCTTGTAATTAACTGAACTGCCAGTGACATCACAGAGCTCCTGTGTTATGTCCAAGGCATTTGAAACACTTTGTTTGTTAACGAAAAAAAAAACATCATCTGCGTATGCCATTACTCTGACTTCGGACGATTCTAGTGTAAAACCCTGTATGCCGGTACTGTTGTTAATTCTTCTACATAATGGTTCCAAGTAAAGCGCGAAAAGAAGAGAGGAAAGTGCGGAGCCTTGTCGTATTGAGGCACACACATCTATACTCTGTGTTAGTCGTCGGTTGACTAAAATCTTAGTTGTGCACTTATGGTAGGCCATTTTAACTCCGTCAAGTATAACTTTTCCAAGTCCTGCGCGTTCCAAGATTTTGAAAAGAATGGAATGAGACACCTTATCAAACGCCTTTTCAAAGTCAATTTGTAACATCGCCACCCTCCTAAAATCCATGTCACATGCTTCCAGAATGCTCCGTGCAACATGGATGTTGGTATAAATGGTTCGTCCTTTTATTCCGCAAGTTTGATGGGGCCCGACCAACGTTTCGATAACCCCCTGAATTCGCTTAGCCAGTACCTTCGTGAACACTTTGTAATCAGTGTTAGTCAGGGTAATGGGCCGATAGCCAGTGACCTTTGACAATTGTTCTGCATCGTCACTCCTGGGAATCGTAATTGTATGCGCTTTTGAGAAGGACGGAGGTAAAAAAATTCCCTCGCACTTCCCCGAGGGGGAGAGTGTGTAAGTGCGAATGCACGGTTGTTGATTGCGCGATTACGGTGGATATCGTGATCTTGGAGTGGAGAGGAGGCGCCCAACACCCGCAGTCACTGAGCGGAGAGAGGAGGAGGAGAGTAGCGCGCGCCCATCTCCCCCCGTTGCTAGGGAAGACGAGGAGGAAGACGAGGAGCGCGCGCACCCGCAGCTGTTGCTATGCGGACGACGGCGGCGGACGATTCAGGCTCGCTTAAGAAGTGCATTCGCACTTAAAAATCGAGGCTGAGGATTCACGGAAAACTTCATATAAAATAAGCGCCACATCCTGCTTGAACAATTTATAGAACGCAGTACTTAACCCGTCTGGTCCCGACGATTTCCCGTTATTTAAATTGTTTGTCGCGTCTTCGGTTTCCTCCACGCTTATGGGACTACCAAAACTCTCAGTAGTCTCTTTTTCTAATTATGGCAAAAGGCTAAGAAAGGAGCTCTCAAACCCATCCTGTGCCTGCTTACTGGAAAAAAGATCTTTGTAGTGTTCGAAAAAAGCTTTTTCAATTTCAGCTTGTTCACGGACTTCGGATCCTTTGTATTCAATTCTCTCAATTTTATTCTTCTTTGCGTGCCTTTTCTCGTCTGACTGTGAGCGCTTTGTTGGCATTCCCCCGGCCATAAGGTTCTCTGAACGTGCCGTTATTGCCGCCCCCTTGTACTTTTCTACTTCGATGGCTTCTATTTTTTCTTTTACACTGCGCATGTCAGCCATAAACAGACCGGGCGTTTTTGTTTCCTCATCTGTCAGCTGTTTAAGCAAGTTGCGTAAATCCTTCTCTTGTTTTCTTGCCTTAACCACCCCGCCACGACTGCGAGTGGGTAAACGCCAATCTGTGCAGTTCTGTCACCACTGAGCACAAATTCTTGGCTGCCTTGACGCGCGTGACTAGCGTTTAAATTCCGGGAGCGGTACCGCAATCACCTGCGCGTGGGTAATGTTATGACTGACTCGAAAGAACAGGGAAAGTCAATGATACAAGCACCTTCTCGTGGGTGATGTTATCACTGACACGAAAGAACAGGAAAAAAACGATACAACACACCACATTTTTTTCGGCCGGCATAAAGTTCTGCATGATTTATTAATACGGCGCATAACAGCGCATGCGCTGTACCATTGTGTGCCAGATTCGGTCGCCTGCAGGATGTCGACGGCGCGGCAGTATGCGCCAGGAATCTGTAGTTGCGCAAGATAGACGTGCAGAGGAGTTCGCCTCTGTAGTGTCGGGAAGTTGCCAAGGACGAACGGACAGTAAGTGCTCACCATAAATTTGGAATTATAAATCAACCATCGTTTACGAAGTGAACGCTGCTTTAACACGGGCAAACAAAAAGAAGTCTTCACGCAGTCGGCAGGATTCGAACCTGCGCGGGGAGACCCCAATGGATTTCTAGTCCATCGCCTTAACCACTCGGCCACGACTGCGAACTGGCAGACGCCGCTCTTTGCCGTTATGTCACCAGTGAGCCTATGATACCTGGCTACCTTGACGCACGTGGTTAGCGTTTAAATGTCGGGACCGGTGCCCCGATCACCTGCGCGTGCTTAGTGAAATGCCTGACACGAAAGGACAGGAAAAATAAATGATGCAACATAGCTGATGCTTACGCATTCACCTTCGCCGCTCGGCGATGCGAGTCGCTTCGACGTCGGGCTCGATATTGCTAGCGCATCAGGCTTTTTTCTCGGGATCGATTTTGGAAGCATCAGCCACATGGTTTTGCACTAGTACAACAATATCATTGTTAGCTTGACAATTTCTGCTTTTATTATGCTGACAACGGCGTGATGCTTTTTCTGTGGGGTACTTGCGAAAGAATGCTTACGCTTTAAAAGCCGTGTCGAGGTGACTTCTTCGTAAGGCGTATTTTTTCAAAGGGAGAAATGGTTTTTGAGCCACCTAGACGCAAAACTTTCGGTGTATCTCTGTCTAGATCTGTCGCTCTAATCAGCCAGAAACGTTACTGGTGACCCTGGTCACAAAATGGTTTCTGACCACCAGCTGGGAATTTCTGAAGGCAATTGGTAGGGGCACCAAAAGTTGTGAGGAGAGTAGCCAATAAGAAAAAGTGTGATTTAGAGAGTGAGGGGGCACGTGCGGAGAGGGGAGAATATAGGAAAATAGTACAGAGGGAACGCACAGGGAGAGGAGGACTCGGAAGCGTATGACGAAGTCGGCGGAGTGTGCGATTAGGTTGGGGACCGCAGTAGTATCCAGGCAAAAGGTAGAGAACTGGCAATGGGGATAGCATTAGAGCGGAAGAGGAGGAGGAAGAATGGGATTGAGAGAGAAGGGTAGAGATAAGGGAAGATACGGGAAGAGGAGTGTCGCAGAAATACAAAGAAGGGAGGAAGAATGCAATGGAGAGAAAAGGGGATCGAAAAGGGCATGCGGATTTAAAAAGTAGAATCAAGTGGGTGGGAGACTAGGAAGAGGAGGATATAAAATGGGCGGTGGGGAAGGAAAATGCAGGACGACGAGGAAATGAGGGGAGGGAAAGAGATATTAGATGGGAAATAGGAAGGATGGGAAGAGTACGAAGGGAGGTAGGTAGAATTAAAATAGGGAAGGGAGGTGAAGAGGAGACCGCGAGGACACTACCTAGGCCTGGTGGTATTATGGAAGGAAGGGTACGGAGAGCAGGGTAAGTACACGTCTGGGAGGAAAGGGGGGTGATGTAGGATCGGAGGAAGAGGATTATTGGGGAGGGAGAAAGGAAACGGAGAGAGGGTGTCGGCACTCAGGAGACCGGAAGCGAACATGGTCAGTGCGCATCCATGGGCGGGATTTCAGATTGCATGTTTTAGGTTTCTACCGGGGCCGGTCAACGTTTCCGAGAGAAATGGTTCTGCATTACAAATGTTGAGATGCGTTATGGTGATTGCGACCTTTGTCAGGGCGCAGTGCTTTGGGACTACGGGTACCATACCGACTATTTTCCCACTGACCTGCGGTGACGGTTCCCGCCTTGTAGTACAGAAAACCCAATGAAAGCAGCAGGAGCAGCGCCGATACGGCGAGGGAGCTTGTAAGCAGGTTATTCTTGTTGCGGCACGTGCACTCCACCACTTGGCCCCCGTGGGACTGCCATTGCGGTAGAATGCGCAGTCGCGGTCGATGGGATCGTAACGCTTCGCTGAGGGCATCGGCGTGTGTGCTCCAGCTGTCATCCTCACGCGTCACCAACTCGCCGTCTCTGCCGGACCGCTGCTGCAATGCGTCCTGCTCGGAGTGCGAGGAACGCGGAGGCAGGACGTCGGTGTCGAGTTCCTGGACGCGCAGCCCCTGCACCGAGCGGCTGTCTATAGTGGCACCAGTGGACCAGTGGACAGCGGACTGGGTGTAATAGCTGTCGCACAGGCTGCAGAAGGTGGCGTGCCCCGGGGTGACTGCTGTCGTGGCGGTCCTGCTGCGCGACGTGTCCGAGGTGGTCGTGTTCTGGTCGCACGTAGATGTCGAAGTGGCTTTCAGCGTGTCGCCGCAAGAGGAGCACGCCACAGGGCGCCTCTTGCGCTTGGTGTGGGTGCTCAGCATTTGCGGAGGAATGGTGGGTTCCTCCGAGGTCAGCGGGTCGGGTGGGCAGCTCTCGTGGCAGGCCAGTCGCTCTTTTGTTTTTGGTTGGTTTGTGCCA
This sequence comes from Haemaphysalis longicornis, assembly GCA_013339765.2. NCBI lineage: Eukaryota > Metazoa > Arthropoda > Arachnida > Ixodida > Ixodidae > Haemaphysalis > Haemaphysalis longicornis. The sequence goes on from CM023456.1 coordinate 42,361,173, forward strand.
AAAGAATGGCTCATACCCGCTCACGCGGATTTGCCAGGAAATGGGCACTAACTCAGAGAAAAAAAACGGCTCGGGATTAAAAGAAATAAAGCGAATGCACTTGAAGTACTAGGTTAGGAAAAAAAAGTGTATATAAGCGGGAATAAAAAGGATAATCAGTAGACTGCCACAAAATGAGGTGCGGCATCAGAGAGGACGCAGCAACTATAAAATCAACACTAATGAATAAGGAACGGACAGACAGAAGGACAGCCGTGAAACGCACGCAAATAAATAAAGCAAGAAGATACGGCAGCGAAGGAGAGGGAGTGAGCGGGAAGGCAATGAGTAGAGGCGCTGCTATGTTTTATAGAGGATCCCGCCATCTTGACCTAGCGGCTAGCACGGTAAACGGCGAGATTCAGAAATGAATGAGTGTACAGCGCGGCGAAGTTCCCTGCGGGAAAAACCCAGGGCTTTCGCCCCGAATGATTATATTAGAGGAACAGAGATTGGGTGGGCCAATTGATTAAAAGTGCTTTCCAGATATCTTTTTCGTTTGGAGGTGAACCATCGGCAGAAGAGGAAAAAATGTTCTATTGTCTCTAATTCATTACAAAATGCACAAAGGGGTGATGGGGCCAGATTACAGCGGTGCAAATAACAATTTAAATTTGGTACGCCACAACGAAAGTTAGTTAGGCTAACTTCACAATTTCGTGATTGACCTATCCGGCACTTCCACGAGAACCGGAGGTGGTCAAGCTCTGAACCTACGCACACAGTTTCAGCCATGTGTTGCAGGAACCCTTATCTACGAAAACGTGCCGAGGTGAGGAAATGTATGGGCCGCAGGATTTCCACCACTGGGCCATCTAATGCAAGTCCCGCCAACGTATGTATGTATGTACGTATTTATTGTACTTAGGAAAAGGAAAAGCCACCAACAGGCGTAATTTGTCTCGCCTAGGGGGCGGACACCGGAACGCCTGCTGGTGTAGGGGGGAGGGGGAGGATAGGGAGAAAAGAATACATAGGAATAGGAGGATAGGGGAGAAGGTTGACATTACAATGCATGTAACTCGCGCAAGGGTAAATATAAAACACAAAAGAGAAAAAAAAGGAAAAGGGGAATAAGGGTAAATATAAAACACAGAAGAGAAAAAAAAGGGTTACACACTGGGAAAATTAACATTACAGAGAAACACTACAGATATAGACAACACATGAATCTACAAAGGACACAGCACACTTGTAAAAGGGGTCACACACGCACACACACAAGTACAGAAGCTGCTTCAGCAGCAGCACTCCTCCACAATCTGGGCAGCTAGGCAGAGTTGTAGTGGAGTGCGCTGTGCAGCCCCGAGGCCCGCAGGTATGTACCCAGGGCCTCGAGCACTTTGTCTCGCTCCCTAGCACTGCCCGGGGGCCAAAGCAGATCCTCAAGTGGCCGCGCTCCGTGAAGCACGACCAGCAGCTCTGCCCGCCCTGCCGCAAACTTGGGGCACTCGTATAGCACGTGCGGCAGGGACTGCACGGGCGCTCGGCAGTGGGTGCAGGAGGGGCTGGTCGCCCGCCCCAGACGGTGCTTCCGCTCCGCCGTCCACACGTCCCCCACTCGGAGGCGCAGGATGGCCGAGCGCAGTCGTCGAGGCAGGCGTGAGGCCCGCACAGGCGGTAGGCCCCCTCCGACACGCAGCCGCGGGTCCGGATGCTTGGTCCGGATGTGTCGCTGGATGAGCAGGCGGGCGTCGTCCGCTGCCGCCTGAGCCACCATGTCCGACGGAGGCAGCGCGTGTGCCCCGGCGGCCAGCTCGTCCGCCCGCTCGTTGCCATCCAGACCAATGTGGGCGGGGACCCACTGCAGGCACAGTTGAGTGCCCCGGTCCGCCAGCTGTGCCGCCTTCTCCCGGATGCCACGCACCAACAGGGAGTGCGAGTCTCCGTCCTGAAGACGCACCAGGGCCACTCGGGAGTCGCACAGCAGGGCGCAGCGCTCGGGCAAGGGCTCCATTTCCAGCAGCAGGTCCAGGCCCAGTCCGACCCCCACCAGCTCAGCCGTGGCCGAGGAAGAGGCATAGGACAGCCGCGCCTGTCGGGTGGCCTCTCCCAGCACGGCGGCCGCTGCGGCTGACCCCTGCTGCTCCCGCACCGAGCCATCTGTGTATACTAGGGCGTGGCCGTCTAGGTCGCCCCAGACGACACCCCGGGCCAGCTGCAGTTGCCCGCAGTGGGGTGTCCGCCGCTTGCTGTGCAGCCCCGGAAGGTCCAGCCGCACGTCAGCTGCCAGAGCAGGAGCGGGGCCACGAGGTCCCGCGTCCACGGGGCCCACCACCTCCTCGTAGAGCATCAGCATGCGCCCCATGCGCGAGTGGTGGTGGCTCTTCAGCCGCCGCAGCAGCGGACCGCCCCCCTCGGCGCGTCTCAGCCGGTCAATCTGGCCAAGTGCCCGCAAGTCAGCTGTCATCTCTAGGGTCCACGCCCCCGCCTCGGCCAGCGTCTTCTCGCACGGCGAGCTCTGGGGCAGGCCGAGGCAAGCGCGGACCCCCTTGCGGTGGTCTCCCTCCAGCTGCCGCCAGGTGGGTTTCCGCAGGGTCACCAGTGGGAGCGCGTACATAAGGAGACCCACCGCCGAGGCACTGTACAGCCGGAGGGCCGTCCGCTGCGAGCAGCCGCTGTCCCGGGCCACCATCTTGCGCACTGCTGTGGTGGCCAGCTGCGCCCTGGCTCGGAGCTCCTTGGCCGCCTGCCGGAAGTTCAGTCGGTGGTCCAGGGTGAGCCCCAGGTACCGCACCCTGGTCCTCCACTGGAGCTCCTCGCCATCGATGGTCAGGCGCCGGGTCCATCCACGGGCGGCGGCATCCGGATGCACCAGCATGGCGTCGGTCTTTGTCGCCGACAGCTGTAGGCCGACGCCTGCCAGCTTGGCACGAACTGCCTCCATGGCCGCCTGCAGTTGCTGTACAATGGCTCGGCCCTGACCCTTCGGCCCCCAGCACCCACAGGGCGATGTCGTCGGCGTACACCGAAATGTACACTCGGTGGCCCCCTCCTCTGGGCAGGCAGCCTGGCAGGGCTGCCATCACCAGGTTGAAGAGGAAGGGGCTGATGACGGAGCCCTGTGGGGTGCCCACGTTCACCGGCCGGGGAGCCGACAGGGCGTCCCCCACCTGCACCTGCGCTGTGCGGCCCGTCAGGAACGCCTCGACGAAGCCCCGCAGCTTGCCCGCAATGCCAGCCTCCTCCATGGCCAGGGAGATGGCATGACGCTGCAGGTTGTCGAAGGCGCCCTTCACGTCCAGCAGCACCAGGGCCGCCACCTGCTTGGTGGCCCTGGCGTGTTCAAGGGCCGCCACGACGTCGGCGATGGAGTCGGTGGCTGCTCGGTGCCTCCGGAAGCCCGTCAGCTGCTCGGGGATGGCCTCTTCCTCCGCAGCGATGGCCTCCATCCTCCGCAGTGCCACCCGTTCGAGCAGCTTGCAGCCGCAGGATGTGAGGGCCACAGGCCGGTACGCCGTGACTGCCACAAGGCCCTTGCCTGGCTTTGGTATGGGCCGCAAGATGGCCAGCAGCCACTCAGGTGGCAGTTGGCCCGTGTCCCATATGACGTTGTAGGCGGCCAGGAGTCGGCCGAACCCCACCTCATCCAGATTGCGCATCATCTGGTAGGTGAGGCCGTCTGCTCCTGGCGCCGACTTACGCTTGCAGCTGCGGAGGGCACTGCGGAGCTCAGTCTCTGTGATGGGGGCGTTGTTGAGGGGGTGGTGCACCTCCCCCGTCCCAGCAACAGCAGCAGCGGCCCTGATTCCGCCTGGTGTGGCGGCAGGAATTGTGCAGCGAAGAGGTCAGCCAACTCCGCAAAGCTGGCCTGCTTGCGGATGGCCATGGCAGCCAGGGGGGTTGCGGTTTCTCTGGGGTTTCAGGATGGAGTTGAAGATGCCCCAGAGGCGGCGGCAGCGTGGGTCGGCCTCCGAGCTGACGCAAAGCTCGGCCCAGCGCTGCCGGCTCAGGCGATTGGCGTGACGGCGGCACGCCGCATCCACTCGCCGGTACGCCGTCCAGTCCGCCCGCTCCCCCGAGCGCTGAGCCTTTCCTCTCCGCGCGGTTTGCGCACCGCCCGCAGCTGCAGCAGCTTCAGGTCCGGCGTGGTGGCCCCCTCGGCTACTGTGCAGCTCTGTGTGGATTGCCTGGCGCAGCAAACCAGGCCCCGAACAGCTCGGCTCCTTCCCCAGGTCCTGCTCGGCGAGGGGCAGCGCCGGAACCGGTCCCAGTGGGTGACGTGGTGCAGTGCGGCTCGCCTGGTTGTCCTGTCGGGTGGTGCGATGTGCAGTGGGTAGTGGTCGGAGCCCCACGTGCTGGGCTCCCTCCTCCAGGTGGCCTCAACCCCGGCTGACACTAGGGTGAGATCAATGGCGGTGGCTGCGGAATTGCCACGCCGGAAGGTGCTCTCACCAGTGTTCAGCGCAGACAGGTTGAGGCGCAGCATGGCGTCCAACAGATGCTCACCGCGAGCGTCCATCCGGCCATCTCCACACGCAGTGTGGTGTGCGTTGAAGTCACCACAGAGTAGATGGCGGGGCTGCGCACAGGGACACCAGCCGATCCAGGAGGGACGCTTCCCAGCGCTGACCAGGGCGCACGTACACACTGCACACTGTAATGTCTGCACCACCCGCACTCAGCCTTAACGTCACTGCCACACACTCCTGCACAACTGTCGTCACCGCACTGGTATCCAGCTCTGCGTGCTGCACATCGTTCCTCACAAACAATGAGGCACGCGAGGTTCCTGGGGGGTGGGACGGGTCGCCACACACCACCGCCGAGCACTGGGCACTGTCACACGCCGTGGGGCTGTGATAGCCGATGTAGCCCGGCAGGCGAATCCCCCCCGAGCGTCCCTTCCCGCACGCACATAGCTTCCTGTAGAGCCACGACATGGGGCTCGTGCTGCAGCAGAAACGCGCACTCAACTCCGCACGACGCGGTCGCAGAGAATTGACGTTCCACTGCAGCACTGTAGGCCCTCAGAAAGTTGTATTCTGCTAAACATGCAATAGTGATTACTGACTCTCTCTCGGTTTGAACGTAACGTACGAAAGAGCAGTGCAAACCGAGAGAGAGTCAGTAATCACTATTGCATGTTTAGCAGAATACAACTTTCTGAGGGCTAGGATAACGGCCAAGGTATTCAGCATAAAAAGAATTAGTAACGTATCTGCTGATTCGTTAATCCAGATGCCAGCGTGTCCAGGCCCCCACACCAAACGAAATTCTCGTAATGATGTAGGCAGTAAATAATTAAGGGTTCGACGTAGAGGAGATGTATTTGGGGACGAAAGAGCAGTGCAAACCGAGAGAGAGTCAGTAATCACTATTGCATGTTTAGCAGAATACAACTTTCTGAGGGCTAGGATAACGGCCAAGGTATTCAGCATAAAAAGAATTAGTAAAATTAGGTAGTCGGAGGGAAAAGGCCCAATCTAAATCGGGAGAAACAATACCCACGCCTGCCTTCTCATTTCGGACAGAGGCATCAGTTGCAATAATGACATGAAAAGGAAAAACTGTCAGGTGATCCTGCAAAAGGCCGGATAAGAGATTCGACAGGAGCAATTTAGCATTCCTGGGAAAAAGTTCATCGAAAGCTACATCTAAGGATGAGACATAACGATTAGGTACGGTAACAAATAACAGGACCACACGTAACGGGTCTAGTAAGGATTGTACAAACATCACTTGTGGGTGTTTGAACCGGGGCCATGGTCTGCTGAAAAACAACGACGGCCATGTTACAAAGGCAGTCTGCGGTCTGGATATGGGCGACGCCATTACTATTAGGAATGTATCAACAGTGAGGGCGTGCAGGTGGGATACTAGTGCGGGAATTCGTGCTTTTATGTATAAAACGTTTATTGGCACATATCATGGAAGACCCAGACATAGTATGAGGTCTTGCCGTTCTGGCGTTACAAACGGTCGAAGTTTCTAATGTGCGCTTCCTGATAACAGCACACATCCGAAATCACGGATTGGTCGGACGTACATTCGGTAAATGATTAATAAGGTGTCACGGCGCATACCAAATTTCTTGTGAATAAGGCTTCTCAATAGCGAAACAGACCGCGCACATTTAGCAACAATGTAGTCAATCTGCAGACGCCCATTCAAAGTGTATTCTTATATTATTCCTAGTTATTTTAGGGACTTCACCTGGGGAATGGTTTGTTGGCGGTAAGTAAGAGAAATGGAGACTGGGCCATCCGCCGGAAAGACAAGGAGAGCACATTTGTCCACATTTAAGTTCAAGCATAGACCATCTAACCAAGCTTCTAAGACTCAAAATAAAAGGTCTGAAGACGTTGGTACAATGTTTGAATGTCTCAGGCTGATGCAAAGAAGGCAATTTCGTCAGCGTAAACGTGCAGCTGAACTTCTTGGTGTATTGGAATGGAGCTCATCAGAACGTTAAAAAGCGCTGGGGACAAAACAGAGCCCCGAGGAACACTGCGGGTTTGACTGTATACTGGAGAGGAAAAACTTTGCTGTGAACAAAAAAAAAAATTCTGTTAGACCGACAATCGATAATCCATGAGATGATATATTTTGGGAAAGGATAACGCTTACGCGTATTAGAAGGAATTTGGTACTCAACGCTGTCGTAAGCCTTGGCGACATCCAAGGTGACTAGGGCGGCATGTTATTGCTACTTCACTGAACAACAGGACATCCTTCAGCAAGCAGTCGACACCACTACTGCTTACCTTCAGCCCAGGGGATTGACCTGCGAGCCATCTAAGTCCGCCCTACTGGTCCTTCGCGCCCGCACAAGAGGCCGCCCGGCTGCGCCCACCCCTGACCCACAGGTCTCCATAAGTGGCTCTTTTGTCCCCCCAAGTTACCACGCTCAGGATATTAGGCGTTCCCTTCCGCTGGGATGGTTCAGGCCCTACTCCCCCAACTGCACCAAACAGTCTCCCAGCTCGTCCACCTTATACGCCGAATCCGGGGATCGGCATACGGTCTAAAAGAGCCAGACACTTGCCGTCTTGTCCAAAGCCCTCATGGTCAGCCGTCTCGCCTACGGAACACCGTTTGTGAATCTCAGACCCCAGAAACAAGCAAGCTGGACTCCCTAATCCGCAAAACTTACAAAGCTGCCTTGGGCCTCCCTACATTTACCTCTACTGACCGTCTACTCCAACTTGGGCTGCATAATACCCTCAGCGAAATTCTGGAAGCCCAACGAACCTCACAGCTACAACGGTTGGCCCTTACTCCCACTGGCAGGAACGTGCTTCGCACCATTGGCCGGTCCACCCCGTCTGCAACTCACGAACTTCAACGCATCCCTCTTCACATTCGCCAGCGGC